>PVKS010027851.1:0-27076 GCA_004027875.1 Aplodontia rufa
GAATGCTATGCTGTTGATTGTTTTCCTGGATCCCCCCTTATTCTCCCTTCCTCTCCCCTCCCTCCACCTACACCCCCCCCCCATATCTATGGTTGCCCTCGATTATGCAACACTTAGTTGTGTATGTGGTGCTGGGGTTTGATCCCAGGTCCTCGGGCATGCTGGGCAAGTGTTCCAACCACTGAGGCACCACCCCAGCCCCATCTCTTTTTATTTTTTATTTTGAGACGTGGTCTCACTAAGTGGCTAAAGCTGGCCTTGAATTACATTATAGGCATTTGCATTCGTTAGTACTGTAGCTCCTAAGAAGGAAACCATTGACAAAGGGTTTGGATCAGTGGTTGTACTGATTTGCAGTCCCATCAGCAATGTGTAGGTGTGCTTTTCCCTCATACCCTTGTCAGCATTCATTATTATTTGTATTTTTTGTTTTATTATTATTATTTGTATTGTTGATGATTCCCATTCTAACTGGAGTGAGATGAAATCTGTGTCATTTTGATTTGCATTTCCCTGATTGCTGAGGCTATTGAATATTTTTTCATATACTTGATGACCAATTGTCCTTTTGAGAAGTATCTGTTTAGTTCATTTGCCCATTTACTGACTTTTTTTTTTTTTTGGCTTTAAATGTTAAGTTTTGGGATGTTCTTTTTTTTTTTTTTTAACACTTGATCTTAGCCAAAAGGCCAAGAAGCAATTAAGTTTTGGGCTGTTCTTGATGAACTAAGGAGAACAAATCTGCAAAGTATGGAATCCCTTCCCCCGGGAATGAGTGGGACTAGAAAACTCTTGGGAAAGCTGCTATGGACTAAATGTGTCCCCTGCCCCCCCACCAAATTCCTATGTTGAAATCTCCAGCATGAATGTTTTTGGAGGGAGGGACTCTGGGAGGTGATTAGAGTTAGGTCAGATTATGAGGGTAGAGCTCTCATGTCGGAATTAATGTCCTTATAGAAGGAGGAGGACACAGTGCTCACTCATTCCCTCTCCCTCTGCCATGCACCAAGGAAAAGCCCTACAAGGCCCTTACCAAAAATCCAACCATGTTGATACCCTGAATTCTAAATTCCCGGTTCCAGAACTATGAGAAATGAATTTTTGTTGGTTAAGCTACCCAACCTATGGTATTCTCTTAGCAACCTGAACTAAGACAAAAGATCACACTCTCCTTGCTCCAACGGATTCAGAATGGGAGCTGGAGCCGTGGTTGGGCAGTTTTGGCGCTTGCCTCGTGGGTTCAAATCCCAGCACCGTGTGCACAACAAAGTTTTGGAGTAACAAAAGCCACATGAAAAACTAAATAAAAATTGATTCTCTTTCTCTGTCTCTCCCTCTCACTGTCTCTCTCTCTCTCTTTAAAAAAAAAAAAATACAGTTAATATGAAATAATGAGGAGTCATCCACATTTGCCTTCCTGTTTGGCAAAAACAGAAGAAACACCAACAAAAATAAATAAAGAAAAAAACAAAAAACAAAGTCCTGGGCAGAACTATGAAGCAATAGTTTCGAAACACTGGACATTGGGCAGCAAAGGATGATGCTCCCTGAGAGATAAGGAACAAATGAGGCCAGCCCAACAATTGCTCCAGCTCGCGGCTTGGTGTCTCCAGGCTCAGCCCAGAGAAGGGGAATGAACAGAACCTCTGAACCAAGCTAACGGGGCTCAGGGTCCAGGGGAAGCAAAGCAGCTATAATTCACAGGACAGGGAACTGAGAAATCTGCAGAGAGAAACTCTGGAGATGTGCGGAGGAGTCCCCAACAGAGCACTGATCACACGCGTGTGAGGAAACTACCCCCGGCCAGGGAAAGAAGCTCCCAAAAGGATTCGAGGACTGTAATTTTGAGGGTCACAAAGAGCTGGGGATGGTTCCTGTGCCCACCAGTCAGAAAGGGAAACTTCATTTTCCATGGGGTATTGAATATGGCATTTGGAAGAGTCTTGCCTCAGTAGCAGGAAATAAATAATCCTAGATAATAATTAGCCTAGACTTAAACATAGTTCTGCTCCCACCCAATGATTTTTTTCTTTTTATTGATGCATTATATTTATATATAACAGTGAAATTCATTCATGTACATAATGTAACAATATAATTTGGCAGTTTAATTCCTCAGTACCTCCCCTCCTCCCTCTCCCTGGTCCCCTTCCTCTATTCTGTCTTCTTGTACTTTCATGAGATCACCCCATCCCACACTTTTTTCTCTTTAGCTTCCACATATGAGAGAAAACCTTTGACCCTTGACTTTCTGGGTCTGACATTTCTCTTAGCATGGTGTTCTTCAGTTCCATCCATTTACCAATAGATGACATAATTTCATTTTTTTTTTTAAGAAAGAGGGGACAGTGAGAGAGAGAGAAAGAGAGAAGCAATTTTTATTTAGTTTTTCATGTGACTTTCATTCCTCAGACACTTTGTTGTGTATGTGGTGCTGGGATTTGAACTAGCGTACTTGTGCATGCCAGGCAAGCGCCGTAACTGCTGAGCCACCGTGCCAGCCCCAATTTCATTCTTTTTTATGGCTGAATAACACTCCATGGTGTATATATACCACATTTTCTTTATCCACTCTTGGTTGTTGTTGTTGTTGTTGGAGATTGAACCCAGGTGTTCTTTGCCACTGAGCTACATCCTCAGTCTTATTAACTTTTTATTTTGACATAGAGACTCAGTAAGTTATTGAGACTGGGCTTGAACTCACAATCCTCCTGCTTCAGCCTCCTGACTTGCTGAGATACATACCTGTCGGTGTTATGCACCACTGCACCAGGAAAAGGGAAGATTCCAACCCACACTCCACACCCCAGTACTGGGGAATGATCCCAGGGCCTAGCTCATGCTATGCAAATGCTCTACCTCTGAGCTACATCTCCAGCCCTATTGATTCATCTTCTTGTGGACACCCAGGCTGGTTCTACAATTTGGCTATTGTGAATTGTGCTGCAATAAATATGGGTGTGCATATATCACCATAGTGTGCTGACTTTAATTTTTTAGAGCTAAATACCAAGGATTCCATTCCTAGTATTTTGAGGAAATTCCATACTGATGTCCATATTGGTTGTACTAATTTACAATCCCACCAGCAGTGTGGGATCCTCTCCAGCATTAATTGTGATTTGTATTGTATTTTTTTTTTTGTACTGGGGATTGAACCCCAGGGGTGCTTTATAACTGAGATACATCCACAGCTTTTTAAAATTATTTCTTTTGAGACAGGGTTTTGCAGAGTTGCTCAGGGTCTTGCTAAGTTTCCGAGGCTGGCCTTGAACTTGCAATGTCCTGCCTCAGTCTCTCCGAGTTGCTGGGATTGTAGGTGTGTGCCACCATGACTGGCTTGTTATTTGTGTTCTTGATGACTGCCATTGTAACTAGAGTAAGATGAAGTCTCAATATTCTTGTTTGTTTATTTGTTTTATAAAGAAAGAGAGAGGGGCTGGAACACTGCCTTAGTGGCTGCAGTGTGTTTCTGGCGTGCTCAAAGACCCAGGTTCAAACTCCAGCAACCATACCCAACTCAGTGTCAGAGAAACAAAGACCAGATGGAAAAATAAATTGATTCCCTTCTCTCTCTCTCTCTCTCTCTCTCCTTCTCTCCCTTTCTTTCTATTCAAAAAAGAAAGAAAGAAAGAGTTAATTTTATTTTTTCATCTGTTTTTTTTTTCTCCATTTAGTTGTATATGTGGTGCTGGGGATCGAACTTGGGTCCTCGCACATGCCAGGCAAATACTCTACCACTGAGCCACCTCTCTAGTCCTTCGGTGTAACTTCAATTTGCATTTCCCTGATTGCTAAAGATGTTGAACATTTCTTCATGTCTTTTAGTCATTTGCATTTCTTTTCTTGAGAAGTGTCTGTTTAGTCCATTTGTCCATTTGTTGGGTTATTTTTTTGATGTTAAGCTTTTTGAGTTCTTTACATATTCTAGATATTAACCCTCTGTTAGAAGAGTAACTGGCAAAGATTTTCTCCCATTCTGTAGGTTCCCTCTTCATGCTCTTAATCACTTCCTTTGCTGTGCAGCAGCTGCAAAGTTTCTGGTTCCACTTCCTAGGTCTTTCATTCTTTTTGAGTTGACTGTGTGAAGGATGAGAGAGAGAGGTCAGCTTCAGTCTTCTACACATGTGTATCCAGTTTCCCCAGCATAATTTGTTAAAAAGGCTGTTTTTTCCTTCAACATATGTTTTTGGCATCTTTGTCACAGATCAGATGACTATATCTGTGTGGATTTGTCCCTGTGTTTGTTCCATTGGTCTATGTGTCTGCTTTTACGCCAGTACCATGCAGGAGTTTTACTATAGCTCCACAGTACAAGTTGAAGTCAGGTATTATGATGCCTCCAGTACTTCTTTTTTGACTTAGAATTGTTTTGACTTTTTGGGTCTTTTAATCTTCCAAATGAGTTTTTTCTTGTTCTGTGAAGAATGTCATTTGTATTTTGATGGGGATTACTTGGAATCTGTAGATCACTTTTGGTAACATGACCATTTTAACTGCTGATTCTGCCTATCCGTGAAGATGGGAGATCTTTCCATCTTCTAGTGTCTTCTTTAATTTCTTTATTCTGTGTTCTGCAATCTGGGTTATAGAGGTCCTTCACTTCCTTGGTTAAATTTATTCCTAGATTGTTTTATTTTGTTTTGTTTTTTAAAAAAACAGGGAAAGTGAATGGGGGCAAGGAGAGAGAGAGAGAGAATCAATTTTATTTAGTTTTTCATGTGGCTTTTGTTGCTCCAACATTTCATTGTGTATGTGGTTCTGGGATTTGAACTCACATCCTCACACATGCCAGGCAAATGGCATAACTGCTGAACCACCGCTCCAGCCCCTCTTCCTAGGTATTTTATTTCATTTTTTTTAGTCTATTGTGAATGGAATCATTTTTCTGATTTCTTCTTCAACTAATTCATTATTGGCATATAGGAAAGGTATTGATTTTTTTATAAGAGAGAGAGGGACAGTGAGAGAGAAAGAGAGAATCAATTTTATTTAGTTTTTCATGTGGCTTTCGTTGCTCTCACGCTTTGTTGTGTACGTGGTGCTGGGGTTTGAACCTGCATCCTCGTGCATGCCAGGCAAGCGCTATAACTGCTGAACCACTGCTCCAGCCTGGGAAAACTGTTGATTTTCGTATGTTGATTTTGCATCCTGCCCACCCAATAAAATTTTAAGTAAAGCTTGAAGGACCAAACCATTGCAAAAAAAATTTAGTGCAATCCCAGAATGAAGTTTAATAATGTTTATAAGAAACAAAATACATCTAGCACAAGACAAATAAATATTCATACCTGGCATCCAATAAAAATTACTAGGTATGATCTAGAAATAAACTCTCAATTTATGATCAGTTGATTTTTTTACAAAGTTTCCAAGACAATTGAATGGGAAAACAATAGTTTTTTTCAGCAAATGATTCTGGTTGGGGCTGGAGCGGTGGCTCAGTGGTTTCGGCACTTGCCTGGTAAGCACGAGGACCCCGGGTTCAAACCCCAGCACCACGTGCACAACTGAGTGTTGGAGCAACTAAGGCCATGTGAAAAACTAAATAAAGCTGTTTCTCTCAAAAAAAAATGATTCTGGTCAACTGGATATCCACACATAAAAGAATAAAGTTAGATCCTTTCCTCATATAATATGCAAAATTTAACTCAAAATGATTATATACTTCAGTGCAAGAATTCAATTACCAAAACTTTTTGAAGAAAACAGGCAGAAATCTTCATGACCTTGAGTTAAAAAGTTTTTAGGTATGACACCAAATGCATGATTGAAACATAAAAGAAAGGTTAGATTATATAAATGTTAGAGTTTGTTTTAAGTCTAATTTATCCTTTCTTTTTTATATATTTACATATTGTGGGGTTGCCTTTTATTTTATTTATGATTCAATGGATACGATCAATAAAATAAAAGGTAACCCACAGAATGAGAGAAAATTCTATCATATATCTTATATCTAGGAAGGAAGGGTCTAGTACATGAAGAATACTTGAAGCTTCTTACAACTCAACAAAAAACACAAATAGCTGAAAAACAGGCAAAATATTTGAGTAGCTATTTCTCCAAATAAGATAAACATATGAAGTGATGTCCAACATCATTAGCCATCGGAGAAATGCAAATCTAAACCACAATGAGATGCTACTTACTACCCATAAGGAGGGCTATGATCAAAGTACAGATAAAGCAAATTTTGCTAAAGATGTGGAAAGCAAACCTTCATACCCTGTTGGCGAGACTATAAAACTGTTGCTGTGGAAAATAGGCTGGTAGTTCCTCAGAAGGTTAAACGGTTACTATATGACATAGCAGTTCTACTCCTAGAGGAAAAAAAAGGTCGATCTACACAAAAACAAAAACCCATTGTTCATCACAATATTATTCACAACAGCCCCAAAGTAGAAACAACTGCCCGTCAACTAATGAACAGATAAAGTGTGGTATGATGTAATATTATCCAGCAATAAGAAGAAATGAGGGGCTGGAGCAGTGGCTCGGTGGTTGTGGCACTCGCCTGGCATGCGCGAGTACACGGGTTCAAACCCCAGCACCACGTACACAACGAAATGTCCAAGGAAGGATGAAAGTCACGTGAAAAAGCTAAATAAAGATTGCTTCTCTCTCTCTCTCTCTCTCTAACTGGCTCCTCTTTCTTTAAAAAAAAAAAAAAAGGAGGAGGAGGGGAGGAAGAAGAGGAAGAGGAAGAAGAGGAAGACTCCGACCCTTCATTATGTACGTGGGGTTCAAACCCACGTCCTTGTGCATGCCAGGGAAGCATCGTAACCGCTGAGCCGCTGCTCCAGCCCCGAGAATATGCAAGTGCTATTGTTTAGGTATGAGTCTCACCAAAAGTTCATTCATGAGATAATACAAGAATTTTCAAAAGTGAGTGATTAGATTATGATGTGTGGCCTAATGGGTGGGTTAGTCCACAAACATGGATTAACTTGGTTGTAACTGTAGGTAGGAAGGGTGTGGTTGGAGGAGATAGGTCACTGGGGATATGCATTTGGGTTTTCTATTTTGTCCCTCATGGGCAGTGCTTTCTCTCTCTCTCTCTCTCTCTCTCTCACTCTCTCTCTCTCTCTCTCTCTCTCCCTCTCCTTCTCTGCTTCCTGATCTCCATGTCCTGAGCTGCTTTCTTCCTCCATGCCCTTCTCCCATGGTGTTCTGCTTTATCTTGGGCCTAGAGCAATGGAGTTGGCCATCTATGGACTGAGACCTTTGAAACCATAAGCCCCAAATAAATTTTTCCTCCCCTAAGTTGTTCTTGTTGGGTCTTTTTGTCTCAGTGATGAAAAAATTGGCTAAAACAGAAATTGGTACTGAGAGTGGGGTTGTTGCTGCTACTAACCTGACCATGTGGTTCAGAAGGCTTTGAAGCTGGTTTGTTGTCAGGAGGAATTTTGAAAGATCAGCAATGCAAGCTGGAAAAGCTTTAGAATGTTGTAAGTAGAACTAATAGGTGAGGCTGGTGGTAGCTGAGAAGACCAGAATGCTGATAGTACTGTGGACAGGGAATACTGGGCTCATTAGGTTTCAGAGGGGAAGGAAGGAAGGCTCTGGAAACTGGACTACAGGCCATTCATGTTATGTTCAGGCAAAGAAGTCATCTACATTTTCCCCATGTCCTCAGATTTTCTATGTGGTTGAATTTGAAGGTGATGGACTTCTTAATCTGGCAGAAGAAATTTCTATGCAACATAACATTAGGCAGTGGCATGGACGAATATTACTGATGTCTTTTAGCCAAGTTTATTATAATTATCAGGAACAGAAAGGAAAGCAGAAAGATTTGAAAATCTTGTTTAGTTTGGCCAGAAAAGTGAGACTAACACTAGGGTTAAGGAAGTTGTTAATTTTTTTAAATTTTTTTAGAGAAAGGGACAGTGAGAGAGAGAGAGAGAAAGAGAGAGAGAGAGAGAGAGAGAGAGAATCAATTTTATTTAATTTTTCATGGGGCCTTCGTTGCTCTGAGACTTTGTTGTGTATGTGGTGCTGGGGTTTGAACTCATGTATTCACATATGCTGGGCAAGCGCCGTAACCGCTAAGCCACCGCTCCAGCCTGAAGTTGTGATTTTTAAAGACATTACAGTCATCAATAGGAAAGATGATTTGAGACCAGGCATGTTGGTGCACACCTGTAATCCCACCGACTCAAGAGGCTGAGACAGGAGGATTGTGAGTTTGAAACCACTCTCAGCACTTTGCCAAGGTTCTAAGCAACTTAGTAAGACCCTGTCTCAAAATAAAAAATAAAAAAGATAGGGGTTATGGCTCAGTGGTTAAGTGTCCTTGGGTTCAATCCCTGGTACCCCAAAATAAATAAATAAAAGAAAGAAAAGAAAAGAAAGATGGCTTGAGGGGCTCTCAGGAGTTGGCAAGACCACATCCATCTCAGGCTCAAGGGTGTACAAGTAAATATTCCTTTGAGAAGAGACCAATGGGGCACCCTGCTTCCACAGGGTTCCTAGGAAGTTGTCTCACCAAGTGCAGTCACATAGGCATTCAGAGGCTGCTGCAGCTATGATCCCAGGAGGCTTGGCTACTGCTCAAGAGGGTGGCAGAACTTGGGGTCAACCACATAGTGTTGATCCTATAGGAATGCAGTATGCTGGAGTTAGGGAGTCATAGAGGAGGCTTCCATGGAGAATTCAAAGAAAGGCCTGGGAGGTCAGAGTATAGCAGGGTCAGAGTCTCAGGCAGTTCCTGAGAGGGTGATCACGAAGATGTGAGAAGGAAGCCGGAGCCACAGTGGGGATACCCCTGACATTAAGAGATGCCAGTGATGTGGGATGTCTACTCATGAGAACCCTAGGAATCAAGCAGAAACAAACCATGAGAGAGCCTATGCGGGCTGCATCCAGCAAGTACTTAGAAGTGGAGTGACTTAATCCCTTTGGAGAGAACATCAGGATGCCATGCACCCCAGATGCTGGATGTGGAGCTTCAGGATTGGTTTGCTCAGCTGGATTTCAGTCTTGCTTTGGTCCCATCCCTTCTTTTCATGCCCCTATTCCTGCCTTGTAGAATGGAAATATTTACTCTGTGCCATTATATATTGGATATCTGTGACTGGCTTTTGATTTTTGCAGGAACTCACACTGAGAGTTTGCCTTGTGTCTCACAGGAGACTTTGGACTTGGACTTTTGTGTAATGCTGGAATCTTTAAGAAGATGAGAACTCTTGAAAATGGACTAAATGTATTTTGCATTGCAAGATGGTCATGAGCTTTTGGGGGCCAGGGCAGAATGTTATGGTTTAGTTATGAGGTATTCCCCAAAAGCTCATGTGTTGGACAATGCACAAATTTTCAGAGGTGAAATGACTGGGTTGTAAAATCTTATCTAATCAGTAGATTGATCTACTAATGTGGATTTGCTGGGTGGTAACCGTAGGTAGGTAGGGTGTGGCTGGAGGAGGTAGTTCACTTATGGAGTGTCTTTGGGCTTTATAGTTTGTTCCTGGTGCGTGGCGCTCTCTCTGCTTCCTGATTGCCATGTCCTGAGCCGCTGAAGACGACTTCAGCTATGATGTTCCGCCTCACCTGGGGCCCGGAGCAAGGCACTCAGCCATTGTCTATGGACTGAGACCTCTGAAACCAAGAATGCCAAATAAATTGTCCCTCTTCTTTGTTGTTCTTATCAGGTGTTTTGATCACAGTGGCAGAAAAGCTAACTAACACAGCAATTTAATAGAAATGAAGCAGTCGCCTTTGGGACAGGTATTTGGAGAGTGACTGCTAATAGTTACAGGGTTGCTTTTGGGGATGATAAAAAGTGATTATTAAAAGTGATTATGAGGGGCTGGAGAGGTGGCTCAGCGGTTATGGCGCTTGCCTGGCGTGTGTGAGTATGTGGATTCAAACCCCAGCACCACGAACACAACAAAGTGTCAGACCAACGAAAGCCACATGAAAAACTAAATAAAATTGTTTCTCCCTTTCTTTCTCTCTCACTGTCCCTCTCTCTTTTTTTAAAAAAAGTGACTATGACAATGGCTGCATGACTCTATGAATATACTATTGAATAATACATTTTATTATTTTTTTAAATTATATGAATGAGTTGTATGGTATATAAATTATACACAGTAAAGCTTTGTATTAAAATGAAACTACAAGGCATTAAAAGAATCAAGAAAATGTAATTCACGATGAGGAGAAAACTCAGCTTAACTGAATCAGTGCAAAATTGATACAGATACTAGAATCAGCAGAGAGGGAGATTAATAGTTATAATCGTGCTCCATGTGTTGAAAGAGTTAAGGAGAGATATGGAGAATATTAAAGACCCAAATCAAATTCCTACGGATGAAAACAACACTAAAGTAAAATCTGCCAATGGAATTTATAGCAGGTTAAATATTGAAGAAGAAAGAATTTGTGAATTTGAAGACATAGCTATTGAAATTATCCAAAACAAAATGCTGAAAGGAAAAAGAATTTTTAAACTAAGAGTAGAACATCAGGGAACTGTGGGACATATACTGTCCAATATGTGTGTAACTGGAGATTTGGAAGGAGAGGAAAGGAGCGGGGACAGAAAACACTTAAAGAAATAATGGTCAAAAATTTTAGATTTGACCAAGAAGCCTAATGAATCCTATACACAAGAAACATGAAGAAAATCACACCAAAGCGCAGATCATAATCTAATTGTTCAAAAGCAATGATAAATAAACTCTGAAAATTAGTCAGGAAAAAAAAGACATTCTAGCATGTCCACTGTGTATACACTACCCTCCTGTTAGAAATTAATAACTCTTGGGGCTTGGGTTGTAGCTCAGTGGCAGAGTGCTGTCTAGTGAGGCGCTGGGTTCGATCTTAGAACCACATAAAAATGAAAAATAAAATAAAGGCATTTTGTTCATCTACAGCTAAAAATTTAAAAAAAGGAAAAAGAAATAATAACCCTTGACTGTTGAGGTACTGTAGTGCTTGTGTTCAAGTAACTCTTATTTTGCTTAATAATTCCCCAAAGCACAAGAGAAATGTTGCTGGCAATTTCATTACAGTGTATTGCTATAAACATTCTATTTTATTAGTAGTTATTGTTGTTAATCTCCGATTGTGCCTACTTTATGAAGTGAACTTTAATATTGGTAGACATATGTATAGGAAATGACATATGTAGATTTTTAAAAATTTACTTTTTAAAAAAATTATTCTGTTCATTTTTTTAAAGATAGAAGGACAGTGAGAGACAGAATCAATTGTTTTTATTTTTTCCTTTTTTTCAATTAAGACATTTATTTGTTGCACAATCAAAAATGTATCCAAAGAAACAATATGATATGTATATATTTTTAAATCAGAGTTACCGCCTCCCCTCCCCTCCCCAACCATCCCCTTCCAGTCCTATCAGATTCATATCTATGATTTCCCTAGATTATGGGTTGCTTCTCCTTGCTGGGTCTAACTCGTGAGAATGACAGCTTTTCAGATAGGCCTGGCTTTAGCTCCAGCCTCCACAGATGAGTGGAGACATTTGACTCTCCACTCTCTGGGTTAGGCTAACTTCACTGAACATGATTTCTTGTAAGAGAATCAATTTTTATTGAGTTTTTCACATGGTTTTCGTTGCTCTGACACTCAGCTGTGTACATGGGTGCTGGGGTTTGAACCCATGCACTCGTGCATGCCGGGGAAGCGCTGCAACCACTGAGCTACGGCTCCAGCACCTGTTCATTTTTTTTAGAGAGAGGGACAGGAAGAGAGAGAGAGAAAATCAACTATATTTAGTTTTTTATGTGGTTTTCATTGCTCTGACACTGTTGTGTATGTGGTGCTGGGGTTCCAACCCACATCTTCGCACATGCCAGGCAAGCACCGTAACCACTAAGCCACCGCTCTAGCCCCACTTTTATTTTATTTAAAAAATTTTTAGTTGTAGATGGACACAATACCTTTATTTTATTTATTTTTATGTGGTGCTGAGGATCGCCCCACCACTGAGCTACAACCCAAGCCCACAGCATAGGTACATCTGATGCTCTTTGCCCATCTACCAGGGGTTTTGGAATGTATCCCCACAGTAAACAGGGACTGGTGGGAATGTGTATGTGCATGAATCTTTTTAGGATTCAGAGAATTTCAACCTGGTTTTGGAGTTGTGGGCTAGTCACTAGGCAGTGCAGCTTTGGGCTGGCCCCTTTTCCTCTCTGGGAAGCAGTGTTCTCTTTTGTCAAAAGCCTGGCTGGCCTCTGAGATCCCTGCCAGCTCTAATGTCTGTGATTCTGTGAGCCTAAGGATGAAAGGAGAGCCCCGGGCAAACAGTGACAGCAGACAGTTAAACCAGAGCAGATTTCCAGTCCAAACCCTGGGGCCAAGCCTGAGCCACTTTAAATTCCATTCATCTATCCCTGCATGTTTGCACAGCAAAGAACCTGTTGTACTTAAAGTCCTGTTCTTGTTGCTGGGGCCAGGAAGCCTGGGAGAGGACAAATATTGACGTGGGCTGCTGGATTCTTGCTCCAGGCTGCTCTGCTGACGTGGGCTGGGGAGAGCCTGCCAGGCTGCCCTGGGTTGGTGTCTCTGGGGGCCAGCAAAGCAGCGCTGTTTGGGAGATTGCTATGGCACCTGCTCCTTTCTAAAAGGAAGAACCAACATACAAAAGGATAAATGCAGGTTCTGCCAACCTCAGCCACTTCCTGTTTACAGGCTTTCCCCTACGAAGACCAGTGAGACATCAGGAAGGCTGTGATGGATCTGAGTTTGGACCTGTTCAAGTTTAGCTCCTGGCTCTGCCTGCAAAGCTGTGTAATCACAGGCAAACAACTTCATCTCTCTGTGCCTCTAGAAGGTGTGAGTAACCGAGCCAGGTTCCTGAGATTGGTATTTCAGAGAAAAGGCTTGCAGTGGTGCAGTCTGGACTAAGCACTGCTAAGCACTGGCAGCTGATACTCAGGAGAATCCCCAGCATGGTGCTCAGCAACCCTTTCATCTGTTTCCTAACAGCGTTTTCATTCTGGATCTCACCCCTCATCCTCCCCACCCCCAAGGGTGCTCAGTCATCTTTCCTGGGCCCTCTTTGTAGCCCCTCTTCAGAAAGAAGGATCACATTTGTTCTTCCTCCTGAAAACCTGCCATCATCCTGCAGCCCCCTCAGCCAAGGTCCCTCTCCTCAGCCTGTGCACTCTGGGCACAGGGCCCCTTCAGTTACTGGTACCTTGCTGTGCCCTGCTGCCTGTCCATCCCTGCCCAGCCCCGGCGTCCACTCCTATCCAAAGCCCACCTGTGCTCCTTTTCCTGCTTCCCTCCTGGCTCAGCCCTCTTCAAGGTCAAGGCCCTGCTCAGCCATCAGCTCTGTCTGCAAGCTCTCCAGACCTTCCAGGACAGCACAAAAGAGTGAACTGTCACGGCGAGTGCCCCGACTTTGGAGTCCATGTCTGGTTCTGTCCACATCCTCTCACGTGCCCTTCAACAAGCTGCCTGTCTCTGCAAGTGAAAGGTTTTAGGTGCTCTAAAAGTGGTTCGTTTTCCCTGCTCCATCCTCCTGGTGACACCTCACTGGCTTTGGGATGACCGCAACTGGACCCCTGCTCCTCCCCCACCCTAGGCTCTGGCCGCTCTGGCTGGTTGGATATTCCCTGGATGAGCCCTGCCCTGTGGTGCCTCAGTTCACAGGCACCACCTAAGTAATGTCCTTTTCCTCCCCTCCATCTCTCAAAGCCTCCAAGCACAGTGTCCTTGCCTCCTTCTGGGAAGGAAGACTAAGGATGCCTGAGAGCTCCCACAGTTCCTGCTGGGGCTGTAGTTGGAAAGAAACTCTGTGAGGGTGCCAGAGAAGAGGATTGACTGTCCCTCTGGCAGGACCCAGAGGAGACCTGACCCAGGAATTGCTCCTCAGTTTCAGGGTCAGGGACATGATTGTCCTGGCTCCTGGAGGCCCTACCTTGGGGCCCAGTATCTCCTGTTGTCCTACCGATCCCTCCAGGGTGTGAGATGTGGCCTCCATAAGACCCTGTGACAGGTCTCAGTTCTCTTCTGAGGGACGGGGACAGTACCCAGCTATGGCTTGTCCAGAGCTGGCAGAGACTAATGCATAAATGAACAGATGAATGAACAAGGCAATGAATGAACCAGAGCTCACCAGTCTAGTTGATACCCATTTTCATTTCAAAACTCAGGAAAGCCTGATACACAGAACCAATTTTATTAGTTTCCAATCAGGACATACCTGTCTCCCATTAACCAGATCCCACAACTCTCTTTCAGAATAAGGGTAGGACTCTTTGTGTTCCTCAAGCTACCTCCTTCAATACCCCACATCAACTGTTCCCACCAACGCATGACCACACTGGTAGCTAGCAAGGCCTTGAGGCTGCTGGGTGTAGTGGCACACACCTAAATCCTAGCTACTTGGGAGGCTGAGACAGGAGGATCACAAGTTCAAGGCCAGTCTCAGCCACTTAGAGAAGCCCTAAGCAACTTAATGAGACCCTGTCTCAAAATAAAAAATAGAAAGGGCTGAGGATATGATTCAGTGGTTAATTACCCCTGGGTTAGATCCTTAGTATCAACAAACAAACAAACAAAAGAAAGATCTTGAGGCTGAGGGGTCATGGATCGTATTTGAGTCCCAATTCCAGCCCTAACGTTACTGCAAGGTCCTGGGCAAGTCATTTTCCCCTTTGAGCCTCGGTTTCCTCATTTATCCTTACCTGTCTGGGTGTTGCGAAGCTGGAAAGGTATATAGAGAAATGACTCATTCCAGCTCTGGGAACAAAATATAACCTCTTCCTCGAGAGCCCTAGGCTGTTCTGCTGGCAGCTGGGCATGGGGTGATAGGTGGGGCATGGCAGGAGAGAGGGTGGGATGGACAGAGGCTGTTAAGGGACTCATTTAGTTGCCTTTTCTCCTGATCTTCCATTCTCCAGCTCCTGGGAGGAACCCACAGAAAAGATGACCTTCACACTCTCTTGTGTGCAAGCTTTTGCAATCGAACAATAGGGCTAGCTAGGGTAACTGGATTGAGAAAAACCCTGAAGTTGCCTCCAACCCGGAAAAATCTGCCTTAGGTGCCAAAAGGGCATATAATTTATGTGCCCTCCATGGGGACTAAACTCAACTTGGCACTTAAGTCTCAAACATTTCTTCTAAGAGGGGACAAGATCAGGACCAGCAAGCCTGGCATGGAAGAGAGGAACACATTTCCCATGTGGTCCCAGAGACAGGCCTATGGAGGCAGAGTCTCAATATCTTTGTTAGAAACTGACAACGCGGTAGTGAGCTCCCCGTCACTGGAGGGATTCAAGCAGTGACTGAGCAACTGGAAAGCAGAAGAGGCGATTCTTATTGAGTGACAGTGTGTAGATCCCACTAGATGATCTTCTTGCCCTGTGGTCCAGGATTTGATGTTCTGGTGAAGTTATCGGTGCCATTCCAACCAGCTTCTCCCACTGGCTTGGGGGCCCACTCAGGGTCCAGGACAGGAGTACTCATCGGACCAGTCAGAGCAGTGCTGCATGCGGTCCTGGCAGAGGGTTCTTGGGATACAGCTGCAGTATTTGAAGACAGTTGGAGGGCAGCGCCACCACCCAGGGCCACAGGGTGGGCATGCAGTCACTGAGGAGACAAGAGCCAGCAGAAGACTGCTGTGTCCTGGAATACCCCATGCACCGGGGCACTCCCTAGCTCTGAAACCTGCCATAGCTCCCTGTAACATCACCCCATCTGACACGGGCTGACTATATTCCTGGTTTTCCTGCAGCAGAGAGAATTGCTAAAATTCATAAGCTGTGTTTCCTCACTCACCCTTTCCGAGACTCAGTTTCCTCATCTACTCAAGGTTGTTATTGAGTAAAGGAAGGTAGCAACGCTCAAATATGAATGGGTGCCGATTCTCCACTCATCGCTTGCTCTTCCTCCCTGCCTCACTCGTAACTCCAGCCACACCAACATCCTAAGGGCCCCTGATGGTGCCTCACGTATTTCCAGCCTTCACATCAGCCCCTGCCTGTTGAAACCCCCGTCTATTCTCTCTCCCTCCCATCCTCCTCTCTCTCAGTGTTAGGGATTGAACCCAGTTGCTCATGCATGCTAGGCAAGTGCTCTACCTCTGAGCTACCTACCTCTCCAGCCCCTTTTATTTTACTTTAAGACAGGGTCTTGCTAAGTTGCCCAGGCTGGCCTCAAACTTGCAATACTCCTGCCTCAGCCTCCAGAGTAGCTAGGATTACAGGTGTGCACCACAAGCCCAGTTGTTGAAACCCTGTCTACTCTCTAAGCCCAGCTGGAACGTCACCTCTCCTGAGAAGCCTCCCTTTATTCCTCCAGGGCCCAGGACTTCTTTTGTCATGGGCATGCATGTCTGACCCTGACTGTCCCCCACCAGAAGTTTGCACCAGGTCCAGGCCTAACAGTGCTCAGGGCATGTTGTTGACTGAACACTGGGGAAGGGATTTAAAGGAAATTTTGAAGCAGAACTTCAGACAGGGAGTCAGGAGACCTGAGTTTGCACCCACGCTCCCTTCCTGTCACTCATTGTCCCTTCTCCCCTTGCAGCTTTAGCTTACCCATGTACAAGTTGGGTCCAACTATTCCTGCCCTGCTTTCTTCACGGGGAAACCAGGTTCAGATCCCAGTTAGGCCATGCCCGTCTCCTTGCATGATGGTTTCTGGGCCCCAGGGTCCTCATCTGTGCCCTTGAAGGTACGCTGCCCACCACAGGAGGATGAACTTCCAGGAGACATTGAAGCAGCGAGCACCCCACCCTGGAGGCACCCATGCAGTAGTAGGGTGCAGGAAGGCACATATGGTGGAAGCTCAGCGATTGCCTGGTCAGCCTCTGCCCTCTGGCCACCGCTTGGCCACCTGCCCCAGTCCCTGTTGTGCCAGACCTCCTACCTGGGCTCAGTTCGTCCGAGCAGTCCCCGCAGTTGTTGATCCCATCGCACTTTTGGTCTGAGTAGATCCAGGAGGCCGGGTTTCCACAACGGGCCACGAGGAAGCTGGGGAGGCTCTGGGGCACTTCTCCTGCAGAGGGGCAGGTAGTGGGAGCAAGTTCACACCTGGCCACTGCTATCTCAGAGCCATCTGTGGACCTTTCTGGCTGCCCTGGCAGTTACCAAACTCAGGGTCACCTCCTGCTCATCCCAGGAGGGGCACAGGTTCCATGGGGAGGAGGACAAGTTCATGGGAGAGGAGTTATTTTTGGCCTGTGCGCCCAGCCAGAGGCCCAGAGGGCCGCCTCGCCCTCCTCATTCCCTGTCCAGCTCTGTCTTCCCACCACAACACAGCTTGCACTATTCCTCCTTCCAGAAAAGTCTCCTTGGCATCAATTCAAAATAATTCTGCCTTCAAATCCAGGTTCAAGCTCCTTCACCTCCAGGAAGCCTCCTCCAACTGGAATGTAACAGGTGCGGTTCTTGCACATGAGTTTCAGGGTTTGGGGGCTGTGGCTTTCTCACCTCACGAGAGGAACTCAGAGCACTTTTCTCAAAAGCAGACTCTGTGCTAGAGAGCCTTATGACAGGATAACCCAAAACTCACACAAACTCAGACCACATGACTACAGATAAAAGACCCAGACTGGGGAAGAGACCCGCCTTTGTTCCTTGGACTGCCAGGTCCAGGTGGGTGTGATGGCTGTCTCTGGGGCCTGTCCAGGGACAGGGACATGGGAATTTGGTATGTGTTCTGTAGTACACTGGGAGAATGGGAGGGACTGGGAACTGGGTCTCCAGAAGGGTGACTGTGGGAGTTCAGGGTATATAACCCTGAAGAACGGAACACAAACAGGGGGCCAGAGGGGAACCCCAAAATCCACGCAGAACCAACATTGTGGGAGAGGGATTGAAATGTGGTCTCTCAAGGCAGGGGTGATGAGAGGGCCGAGCTAGAACCAGTCTGGGACGGTACTGGAGGCAGTAAGTAGTAAGCTCGGGACCAGGCAGATTTCCCACGCAAAAACCATCCAATGCTAGGGGGTGGGGAGCACTTCAGGTCATGAGCACTCCATCCCAGGAGTGTGCGAGCAGAGACTGGGTGGCCTTTTGGGGCTTCCTGGGAGGGGCTGGATTGGAGCTGGGGCATAGACTAGATGACTCTTGAGATGTCTTCTGCTCTTGAGAGTTTGTGTGTGATACACTGTCCCTCCCCATCAGCTGCCCTCTCCCCTTTGGGAGGACAGGTGCTGATTTCAGGCTGCTTCTCCTTTCATCTGAGAACCGCCAGGTCTCCAAGGTACAGGCCAGGTCTTCATTCATTCACTGCTTCATTTAGCAAGTCATTCCAGACCCCCATCTGAGCCAGAGGGCCCTGAGATCAAGCAGACCAGAGCTGCTCCGGAGGAGTTCACAGACAGAGGGGCTGCACATTTGACCCCAGTGTGACTAGGGCTGGGTCACAGTGGGGAATCAGAGGAGGCTTCCTGGAGGAAGTAACACTTGAACTCTGCCTTGAAGGATGAATACAGGTTTTCTGGGAGTGGAGGTGCATGGTGAAGGCATTCCTTGGTGTGGCACGTATATGTGTACCTAACTGGGACAGGGTGCAGGCATGTTCCTGGACGGAGGCACTGTATCGCCAAAGCCATGGTACCATGAGGGGGCCTGGTCTGCTCAGAGAAGGTCAGACTTTGGTAGGGCTGCAGGGAGTGTTGAAGTTGGGGCCACCCCGGCCAAGGGGTACTCACGGCACAAGCTCTCATCCTCGTCCTCCCCATGAGGACAGGTGCGAAGGCCATTACACACCTCACTGGCGGGGATGCAGCTTCTCCGGTCATGGCACAAGAAGCCTGTCCTGTTGGTGAGTGTCACACAGGTTTGGGCCCCTGCATGGGCAGGGAGAGGCCCCAGAGAGTCAGGGTGGTGCTCACAAGGGTAGAACCTGGGTGGGCAGGGGTGGACACTGCTGTGCCCACCTGAGTTCCACCCTGAGGGACTGGGCCAGAGGGGAGGCCCAGTGGGGATGGGATTAAGTCCCAGTGCAACTGCCTCCCAACTGTGCAACCTTGGCAGGTGGTAACCTGACCTCTCTGAGCCTCAGTAGGGCTGGGCCCAGAGGGGGCTTCCCCAGAGGAGGGCACCTAAGTCCTGCAAGATGCGGATAGTAGCACACCCCCATAGGACCTGTGTGAGTTCAATAAAAGCTTCTCTGCGGATGCAGGTAGAACATAGAATGCACAGAGTGAGTCATGGTTCCGGTCCTTTTGGAAGCTTATCTGCACTCTCGGGGGCTCTGAGGGCAACGCCCCATTCACTGAAGCGCCCTCAATAGTGGGTCTCCTGGTAGCAGGTTAGCGGGGCAGAAGCAAAGCCTTTGGGCTGGCTGGGGAATCCAGGGCTGTAAACCCTCACATCTGGGTACAACTTCACAGTGTGCGAAACACTTTCACCATTTTATCCTATTGTTATCCTGTTGTTCCCCCAAGCATCCCTGGGAGAAGGGACACCCACATAGCCACCCCTAGGGCTGCTCCTAAGAATTAAAGAAACCAACAGATGAGACAGGTGGTCACCTGGCCTGATGGTGCATGTGTATCCGTGTGCTCACTGCAGTAGCAGCAGGTTTGTGTGTTGGTGTATGTGTGGTCTCAGCTCCTGGCACTACCTCTGCTACTGTGAGGAGGCCAATGCGTGGGGACACTCACGCGTCACAGACATGCCCACTTTTACACACACATGCTCATACACAAACATGTGCACCTCCATGTACAGGCCCACAGATGCACACACAGACACACCTGCACGGACACAATGACACACTCAGGTGCCTGCAAACACACTGCACACACGTATACTCACAGACATGCATGTGCCACAGGTACCTGACTGCACCTCCTCTCACATGCCCAGCCATCCTCAGTACCCCTGCTCCTGCACAGGCAGCCCTCTTCCCCCATCCCCACCTCGTCCCCTTGCACCTGCCCTACCTGGCTACAGAGCCATCTCTTAGGAAGGCAGGTCTGGTGACACCCTACCCTGGCTCAGTCCCTTTCCACGGCCACCTGGCTCCATCCACTGCTCCACTCTTCAGGACCACTGGTCACCTTGCAGCCCCTCCTTCTTTCCATCCTTCCTCCCACCCCAGGGACCCTGCACATGCTGTTCCCTGTGCCTGGGATGCTTTTCCTGACACACTCTCCACTAATCAATCTCCACTTCCTCTTCTTACTTTAGTTCCCTTTTACTTCACCAAGGTACCCACCCTGACTCCCAGGTCAGGCCAGAGCCCCTGTTCTGGATCCCAAGCCCCCGTAACCCTGCCTACTGTGCTTGTTGGATCAATGCCCACATTGTTCCCCGAACAGTTCCATGAGGGCCAGGGCTGCTTTGGGTTACTCCACACTGAGGCTGGGGCTGCAGAGATGTAGGGAACATGTCCCTGTCCTCAATGGTGGAGACAGGTACACAGATGGACAGTGACACCCAGGATGTCTAGGCCAGGGAAGAGAAGTGTGGGGGCTGAGATGAGGCTCCTACATCACCCTTAGGGTCAGGGAAGACTTCTGGGAGGAGGTGACATCAGAGCTGGTTCTTCTCAGTAACTCCTGTCATAGATGTGCAAACAGAGGCCCAGAGACCGTATACAATGAATGCATTTGTGTCTGCACCTTAAGGGATTGTGCAAAAGTCACTTGCAGGAGCCAGGCAGGACTGGGCTCCCCACGTCCCATCCCACCGCAGGTCTGAACCATCCTCTCTCCACCACCCCACCTGATGTGCGTAAAGGGAGTCCAACGATGGCGGTCAGGGTAACGAGGGCTGCAAGCGTGGCCAGCAGGAGCAGCAGGAAGGCTGAGAGGCAGGCCCCACGTCGGGAGCAGCAGGGGCTGCAGCTTTCTGTGAGGGGTGGGACATATGTTGATGCCACTGCCAGTGGCCTGCACTGGGCCCAGGGGCCCCTCCTCTGCACCACCTGCTCCCCAGGGAAGATCAGGGCAGGAGAGCTTCCTGGAAGGAGGACTCCTAAATCCTTCAAGAGACTCTGCTTCTTCCTGCCAGCCCACCACCACAAAGTGCTGTCCCTTGCTGGCCTCTGCTCCTCATCCTCAGGATGCAGGGAGAGATGGACATTGGTGCATTCAGCCCCTACCATGGGGGCAGAAATGACATCAGGCCCTTCACAGCCATTTTTTTTTTCAAAGAGAGAGGGATAGTGAGAGAGAGAGAGAGAGAAGCAATTTTATTTAGTTTTTCATGTGGCTTTTGTTGCTCCAAGTCTTTGCTGTGTACATGGTGCTGGGGTTTGAACCCACGTACTTGCCAAGCATGCCAGGCAAGCTCCATAACCATTGAGCCACCGCTCCAGCCCCCACAGCGATTATTTTTATTTTACAAAACCACCCTTTACTTTGATTGAAGAAACTAAGGTTCAGAGAAGCAAAGATCCAGTCACTCCATGCAAAGCTAGGATGTGAGCCCATACCTGTTGGATGCTACAACCGGTATCCTTTCCAGAATTCCAACTGATAGTCTATTCTGGAACCCATCAGTATGCTGGAGTCCCAGCTCCACCACTTCCTATCTGGGCAACACTAAGTCACTTAATTTTTCTGTGCCTCAGTTCCCTCATATGGAAAATGGAGGCCATCAGAGCTGTAGTAGAGTTTGTGGAGAGGGGGGCTGGAGCAGTAGCTTGGTGGTTACGGCGCTTGCCTAGCATGCGCAAGTACACAGGTTCAAACCCCAGCACCACGTACACAACTAAGTGTCAGGGCAACGAAAGCCACATGAAAAACTAAGTAAAGATTGCTTCTCTCTCTCTCTGTCTCCTCTTTCAAAAAAAAAAAAATGAGTCTGTGGAGGGAGTCAGTTTGTTGAGTTAGTGCACCAGATAGCACTTGCACATGGTAATGCTAGGGGTAAGCTGTTCTTGGTGTTTCTTGAGCATCTACCATGTGCCAAGCTCTATTTTAGGCAGAGGAGACCTCCCTGTGCCTGAAGGACTGCACTTTGCTTCCTTTATTCTCTCTTGCTTGCAAAATAATGAAAGAAATCTTAATTGAGGACCTTCTGGATGCCTTGCTCTGTAGAGGACATAAAAGTAGCTGTGGCTTTTATTTTTTCCTGCCTGAAATCTTACAGCTGCATTAGAAGGCGAGGCATAGACATGGAATGAGCATGGGCTACTGTCCTGTCCAGGTCACAGATACTTCCAAGAAAAGGGCAGAGCTGATTGATTCATTCCTGTGACCAGTTCCAAAGCAGGCGCAGGAGGTTCTTTGTGAATACTTTGTTAATACTCTCACGCAGAGATCCAGGGGAAGCTCATGAATTTGGGTCAGTTTGGGTCATTTCCATTCAATCCACTCATGTGTCCAGAGCCACCTGCCAGTTAGAGATGTACCTGGGTGGTGGCAGCTCATGGTGTCGGGTGTTCAGAGGTTGGGGAATGTGTGGACAAGGTTCGAGCTCCATGCAGCCTGAAGCATGGGCATGTTCCCTGGGCAGGGGAGGGATGCAGAGGCGGTGTTCCAGCAGAGGACACGGAAGCAGGGGCATCCTGGTGGAGGGCGCACAGGACAGCATGTGGGCATGCCCTGTGCTGGCAGAGAAGGCAAAAAGTAGGCCAACAGGGGTTACAGCACGAATCCAGAGCCAAGGATCCCTTCAGCCCTGGCTTGTCAGAGCAGGTAAACACAGCCAGGTAACCAGGGAGACATCAGGAAGCTGGGCAAGGAGAGGTGTCCTGATCAGCCTGCAGCCACTTCTCAAATATTTGTGCAGCACAGGCCATGTGTAAGGTGGGGTCACTGAAGGAGGGGAGAGAGGGGACTCAGTGCAGAACCAGATGGACTGAAGGTCACACCCAGTTGGTTGGAGATGTGGTACTGTGAAGCTGGGAAACCCTTAGGTGACACCCCCTCCCTGGACAGATGGAGAAAAGGAAGCTGTTGATCCCACAGCCACACCTACCATGAGCTAGAACTTTGGAATAAACCAACGTCAGTGTGGAACAGTGAAGGCACTGGGCTTTGCAATCAGACGGACCCGAATTTGAATTGAACCCTGCCTCTCCCACCTCCCGACTGTGAGGGTAATCTGATCACCCAAACTCTCTCATTCTCAGCTGTCTCATCTTTTATCACCTTTAACCACTCCTGAAACAGCTGTTCCACAGATTGAGAGAGGTCATGCGGTGCCTGACACATAGTAGGGGTGGATCCTTCGTAGCTATTGTTATCATCTACCTCTCTGGGTCTGCTTCCTCATGGAGCAAATGTGGGTCGAGACAGGGAACATGGGAGATGCTCAATAAATATGTGTTCCTACTTTCCTTTGCTTTGTAGAGGTACAGAGAATGTCCCTGGTTATACAGTGAGTCAGTGGCATATACCAGGTGCTAAATAAGTGTGTGATCCTGATGTGTTGTATTCCTCAGAGGTGCAGAAAGTTGCCATGTCACTCACTGAGTCAGATTTGACTCTGGGACATGGAGATAATGAATAATCCTATTCAGCAACTGACCGTCAGTTGCTAGGAATAATGAGATCTCCATGGGGACAGGACAGCAGGAGACGTGGACCCTCTTTGTGCCTTGGAGCCAGCTGCTGGGCTCTCAAGCAGCCCCACCCAAGGGAGGTGGCTCATGGGCCCTCAGGTCCTTTACCTTTCCCTCCAGGGCAGGCTTTGGTTCCAGCAGCGACATCGCCATTGCCATCTCCCTGCCCAAGAAAACAGACCCAGGGTGGGCTGAGGAGAGGCAGTGCCCAGCTGCAGGGTGTTTTCAGAATGCATCACCGAGAGCCTGAGATTAGACCATTGGTGCCTCATGCTGTAGCTTGCCCAGCGCCCCAAACGCTTGCTGCTGCTGCGCCTTTCCACACCTTCGCCTCTGCTGTCCCCTTGGCAAACATTCATCCTGCAAATTGCTCAGGCAGCTCTTCTCTGGTCCCCTCTCCAAAGTCCTGGGTCGCTTGCACCCGGCTCCCTCCCAGCATAGTCACTTGAACTCTCTGGTTCAGCTGCTGGGACCCACTACCAAGGGCAGGGTGAGTGCTGACTCGCCCCATTGACCCAGGCAGGCTAGGACTTAATGCACCCCTCTTTGCAGCCCACTCCTGCAACCCTAGGTCAGGAGCCAGCGCAGGACACCTCTTACCTGGGGAAAGATCTTGTTCATGTCCGCAGTGCCCAGACTTCAGGATCAGAGGCTGAATGCAGAGAACTTAGCACAGGGGCTGTTACCAGGGACAGCCTGGAGGAGGGACAGCAGGAGGCCTCTCGCCAGGCCGCACCCTGCTCTGCGGGTGGTCCTGTCCCAGCTCTCCCTGTCAGAGCTCAGCCAGGCCTTTCCCTACTCTGCAGTCTGACTGCAGCAAGTATAGTTTTGGGTTATTGTCTTTTTTTTTTTTTTTTGAGAGAGGGAGAGAAAGAATCAACTTTATATTTTTTTCAATCTGGTTCTTGTTCTTCTGTCACTTAGTTGTGTATGTGGTGGTGGGGTATGAACCCGGGTCCTCACACATGCCAGGCAAGTGCTCCAACCACTGAGTCACCGCTCCAGCCCCAGATATTGTCTTTTAAAACATAGTGGTGTGCATTTTTTTTTTAAGAGGGAGAGTGAGAGAGAGAAAGAGGAAATCAACTTTATTTAGTTTTTCATCTGGTTTTTGTTGCTCTGACACTTAGCTGTGTATGTGGTGCTGGGGTTTGAACCTGGGTCCTCATGCCTGCCAGGCAAGTGTGATACCGCTGAGCCACCGCTCCAGCCCCAGTGATGTCATTTTTATTCTTCCTGAGATGGTGTCTTAGGTTGGGAGGGCAGCCAGCTGGTGGCTCACCTGAGTAATCCCTTGCATCCTCCCAGCAGGGTGAGGCTCCCCAGCAGCCTGTTCCACTCCCACAACACCAAGGCTCTGGAAGGTTAAGTGACTGGTCTAAGGACCTGCACCAAGAGAGAAGAGGTGTCGCCTTCTGAAGTAGGTTCAGGGGTTTCAGGCAGGGTCCCCCTGCAAAAGGCGTCTGATGCCCATGGCTTTTCTAACCTGCGATCAGCCATTTCTTTTGCATAGGAGAATAGAATGTGGCATCCACGGGGTGGGGTTGGGATGGTCAGACCAGGGGCAGCCCCCAAGGGACAACAAATGACACAGAGAAAAGCTAAATCCTAGGCCCAAAGCTAACTCCCCGTTAGGGGTTCTCATTAGGGCCCTGCCTCTGGCTCTGGCTTGGGAAGGTCACTGCCTTTCCCACTCACAGAATAAAGGAATAGACCAGACGAAGGGGGCTTAGGGTCCCTCCGAATCAGACCACAGGAACTGAGGGCGAGTAGATGTAACTGGGAATGATCCCAAGAAACACTGGCTGGGGAGTGAAGGAAGTGGGATAGGGACAGGAGGACTTCACTAGGGGCATGTTGGCACACTGGCTCCCGCTGTGCTGGTGGAATCAGTCCCTTCTGGGGCATTCAGGAACCCCCAGTGGAGAAGACACACTTCCCTTGGAGGGAACTGGAGCTGTATTCCCCATCCCTGCCGGCCATTGGTTGACAGTTGCTGGTGGCTGTCTTACTCCCACTGGCCTACAGGAGGCAAAGAAAGGCCACTGCTGGCAGTTGCAAGCTGGGCTGGCAAGATGGAGGAGAGGCTCTGTGCCTCAAAGCCTGCGACTCACAGCCCTGACCCTCCAGGGGAGGGGAAGAATGGAGGGTGGGTAGCTACTATTTATACAGCAGCTACCATGCTCGAGGTACCATGCAGTCCACCTTACCCACATCCTCTCACTTAACCCCTAACCTCAAATAACTCATTTGATTGATGAGGAAATGAGCTCAGAGAGGTTAAGTAACTTGCGAAAGCCACACGGTATGTAAATGCCAGAGCTGAGATTTGATCCCAGGCCAGCTTATTTTAATTACGGAGTTGAGTTATTGTACAATCATAAATGCATATAAAGTAACACTATGATATACATATATTCTTAAACCAGAATTACCCCCTAGATCCCTCCCTATTTTCCCTCCCTCTCCCCATCCCCCTGCTACATATCTGAGGTTGCGCTAGATTGTGTCCCTACGCCTTTGTTGGGTCTAATACATGACGTTGACTACCTTTCACGCAGGACCCCCCGGCCAGCTTTGACCTGCAGAGTTGCTTTACATTCCCACGCTTCTATATGAGAGTTTCTTTTTTTCCTCTACATTTTTTATTGGTGCATTAGAGTTGTATATGATGGAATTTGTTGTTACATATTTGTACATGCACACAATATGACAATATAATCTGGCTAATATCGCTCCCTCGCATTTCTCCCCTCCCCCCAGCCTCCTGCACGTTGGTCCCTTTTCCTCTAGGATCTGCCTTTCATTTTCATGAGATCTTTGCCCCTCCCACCTTTCTTTTCCTTTTTTCCTCTCTAGCCTCCACATGAGGAGAGAAAACATACAACCCTTGACCTTCTGAGTTTGGCTTATTTCTGTTAAATTATGGTCTCTAGTTCCATGAGTTTCCTGCAAATGACATCATTTCATTTTTCTTTATGGCTGAATAAAACTCCATTATGTATATATCACATTTTCTTTATCCATTCATCCATTGACGGACCCCTACCTAGGCTGGTTCCATAGTCTGGCTATTGTGGATCGTGCTGCTATGAACATGAGTATGCAGGTATCGCTATAGTATGATGACTTTAATTCTTCAGGATAAACACTGAGGAGTGGTAGAGCTGTTTCATATGATGGTGCCATGCCTAGTGTGTTCCTTTTCTTCCACCTCCTCTCCAGCATTTATTATTGTGTTCTTGATGACTGCCGTTCTGACTGGTGTGAGATGAAATCTCAGTATAGTTTTGATTTGCATTTCCCTAATCGCTAATGATGTTGAACATTTTTTTCATACATTTGTTGGTCATTTGTATTTCTTGTTTTGCATGGAGATAATGAACAATCCTATTACGCAACTGACTTTCAGTTGCTAGGAACAATGAGATCCACATAGGGGATAGTTCATTTTCCCATTTAGTAATTGGATTATTTGGGGGTTTTGGGGTTAATTTTTTGAGCATGTTATGTACTCTAGATATTAATACTGTGTCAGGAGAGCAGCTAGCGAAGGTTCTCTCCCATTCTGTAGGCTCTCTCTTCACATTCCTAATTATTTCCTTTCCTGTGCATAAGCTTT
>PVKS010027852.1:0-27062 GCA_004027875.1 Aplodontia rufa
AAAAAAAAATAACCTCATACATTTCCAAAGGTAAAAATAAATGCCTCATAAAACTAAGTTCTTCAGTTCAAGGTCAAGTCAAGGCTTGGATCTGAATTGTCCATAATAAAGACTGAACATATGATTGATAGAAAAGCTGTGACTAGCAACAGAAGGGATTAAAAGTTCTCTTCCAATTCCTATTCCTTAGCCTTCTTGATGTTATTTAAGAAGAGAGTGAAAACTAATAGAGAAACCTTTAGTGAGCACCTATTAACTGTGTAAGATTGGATACTTTACAGGAATAAAAAAAGGGGGCATATCAATGTTGTCACCGCCACCATCACTGTCATTACCATAACTACCCTCATTATCATAGCTAATATACATTGAAGCACTAATCATCTTACATCTATTACCTTATTGAATCCTCACCACACCCTATTGGGTACTAGATTACTCAGGATACTTCCACTTACAGATAAGAAAGGATCAACTTAAACTGACTTAAATAAGAACAAATAACAGCATTAATTACTACTATTAATCAATACAATAGTAAGTAAATTGGGGATTTACTGGCCAAGGATATAGGAAGGGAGAATCTCAATGCACTTTTAGATTGTGGTGTTTGCACTGTCTCCCCTTGGCCACCTCCACCTTTATTTATGCATCTGCCTCAACCCACTTCCCAGGGACATGTCTTCTGTTTGTGGCAGGAAGAATGGATACTTGCAGATGAAAGAGGCAGTGGATAGTTGACCTTGATTTCTCCCACAAAGAACCTGCAAGGAGTTTCCTAATTGTTCTGCCTTGTGTTCAAATGTATTCTTTACCCATCACAGTGATCATATGGATTGAGTTCCCCAACTAGGGAATCCTCAGTCCAACAGGCTCAAGTCCTCAGAGCCAATGGGTGGAGTCCCATAATTAGGTGCATGAAATTGTAGAAGATTCAGATAAAATTGTACCAGAAATGCCCTGGAAGAAGCTGTATTATCTTGCCATTTAACAGATAGGAAAACAAAGCTTAGATAATCTAACTTACTGAAGATCATCCAAATACTTACTGTATGTTCAAGTAAATGTGACAAAGCACAATTTTATTACAGGTTAATTCTACGAATTTATTTTAAAGCCCATTTTCTTAAAAATACCTAAGAAACACTGATTACCTAGTTGAGGCCTTGGAGCTACTTACAGTCTGTAGGAAGGACCACTGACATAGTACAAACTTTTCACTCTCCTAATGCCCTGTAGCCTAACGGAAGAATCATCCTCAGTATGCGGAACACTTGCTTGATTTCACTGATTTTGCAGGGTTCAGAACACATTTATGGGCTCACTTTTTGCATGTGTCTTATCCAGTGCAAAAGCAAAAGTATACCAGCACTGGTCAAAAAGACCCCAGTGGTAAGAGAAAATTGTTATATATATATGTGAAAAATAAGTAACTATTTCAATCACAGTTAGTGATTTAGAACTAATAAAAAGATTATATTATTAGCCACAGGAAAGATTTTATTTCACATTATCTTAGCAGAGACTGTGATGTTCCTAGGGCTACTTGCAGGGGTAGCTATTTATTTTCAAGTTTCCTGACATCCCCTGGATTTGATGGCTGGATTTAAAGTACCTTTGTGGTTGCCTTTTATCAAATGTTTACTCATAAATTATTCCCTGCCTTCTTGGCAAAGAAGGATCTGAAGTTGTTTAAAGCATGCTAGCTGCTGTACCCAGGCTGTGTTTTACCACTGACCCAGGCAGGGAAGAGCAGGAGCTAATCTCTTCATCCGTCCCAGTGCAACTATGCAGGGGCTGAGAGGCAGGAGAAGAAGGGAGAATTGCCATTTCTGGTTCAAAACTAAAACCTCCCTACAGGTAATTCTTGAGTAGTTTTCTTATTAGCAATGCTTTTGAAATGACTCCAATGCTGGGCATATACTCAACCTGGGGTTCTCAGGATCACCTGAGAACCTTACTAAATAGTAAAGTCCCAGATTCCCCTTCAAAGAATTAACCAATAGACCTGCAGTGAGGTTTAGAAATCTGAGGGGAGCCTTGTAGGCTAAATCTGCATTTTCAGAAAGAGTACAATGAACAATATTCTCCAATGGGTTAATATTCTATAGATGAGGTATTTAACAATCAATAGCACCTGTTCCTATCTCCCCATTGACAGCTACTCTTACTGTACCCCACCCTTATTTTAATTCTCTATTTACCCCACTAGGTAGATTCCCAGAACATCTGCTGAATAGAAACTAGGAAGAAACAGGAGGGCTTTGACTGAAATGTAAATGTTCATATGTGTACAATGAATTTCCAAGAAAATGAATTATTATCTCTTCTAAGCAAAGATCAAGATGGACCATGCTAACCAAAGACTGGTACCGAATAGAAGGCCTGGATAATTACATGACCCACCACTCCATACATAAATTTGCCTTTTTAAGAGCTGACAGGGTTAGCATGAATTGTTCAAATCACATAAACCAATTCCACCTAATTCTGATTAATGCCTTCAATTTATCTCCAACATTTCTTACCCTGCTTCAAAGCAGTGTTTAACTCTGGGACATCTGGTTGGGCTAGGTGCTATGTCCATGCACTACAAGTATTAAAATTGAGTAGCATTAAACCCTCAGGATGAAACAAAATAATATTTAATATGTTTTGAATTTAATCTATATGTAAATTTAGCCAACTTGCCTTTAAAAAGAACAATTAGTGAATATTTAAGTTTCTATCACTTATCTGCAAAAGATTTATGCCTTTAATTAATGGTTGAGAAACAGCACTGTTACATTTATAAAACCAGATGATTGAGGACATACAGAATATACACCCATCTCCAATTTAAGGATAAACAAAACCAACTAATGCACAACCTGAGCTAATAAAGAGGAAGGTGAGACTGATCTAAAAGCAGTTGTTTTTCAGTAATTTATATTCAAAGAGTATTTGGGAATCTTAAGATATATCTTCCAAACTCAAAATTTTCCAGTTACTAAGTACTCAATCAACATAAAATACAAAAAAAAACTAATGATGACTGAAATGTTATATCACTTAGACATGAATTTGTGTTATAGGAAACAAAAGACTCTTTTATTCTGTTTCCTCGTGTCTAACACATTGATGATAGAGCTGTGACATATTTATTTCTTCATAGGGCTTCCTATGCTTCCCCTCTTAAATAACATTTCATATGGAGGTGTATTTTGGATAACACCAGATTTTATAACAAGAACCAAAATCCACATTTCTGTGACCTAACACATTGGAAGTTTATTTCTTGTTTATGTAATACAGCTTGCTTTTCATGCCTTTTGAGGAATCCTACATTCCTTTCATCTTTGCAAACATTGTCCTCTAGAGCCCAGTGTGGGCCACATCCAGTGAGCCACAGGGGAAGAAGGTGGAGGGACAGGACAACTTTCTGCCTGCCTTTGGCTCCACCCAGAGTCCATTCCTGCATAAAAGCTCTGTTTCGCAGAGACCACACATTTTAGTGGATTTATAGATATCTCTGAAATAAAAAGAATCTTCAGACTTATAATAATAAAAAGAATCATCCAATATAGTGTTCCCAGACCTGGGAGACTTACTTTAAAAAAAAAAATAGCATCCCCAGACCCTGGGGAGTTCAATCTAAAATTAAGGATTTGCTAGTCTCTAGATCCAGATATTGTATTAGAATTTTTTGTGGTCTAGATATAAGAACCTCATACCAGGTGGTGCTGAAGGTGCTTGACTAGAAACAGGGAATTGGATCCCATTCTCTACTTCCAAACAGAAACTCAGTAAAAGCCACAAGTGTATATCTATCCCAAAATATGGTATGCATGAGGATCCTAGATCAACATCTAAGAATCTACATTTTAACAACATCTTGGGATAATATGATAGCTAATATTTATTAAGTATTTACTATATTAACTGTTATTAGAGATGAAAATATAAATGAATCTATTTAATCTTCAGATAACCATAGTAGTTTGATAGTGTTGTCCCTGTCTCGGAAAGGAAGAAACTAAGGCTCCCTGTAACAGAGAGGTTAAATAAATTTGCCAAGCTTACAATGACTCTAAGAGCTCAAATTCAAACACAAGCAGAGCTTTTAGCTTCCCCACTAGACTATACCAAAGGAACTGGATGCATAAGAGGGTATGAGGATCCTTAAGGTATAGGTAAGATATGCAGAGGCTTTGGAAAAGAGAGCTCCCAGCCACATTTCAAGAAACTCTATCCTAAATAATGTTTCTTGTTGTTGTCAGTAGTATAGATGTTTCCGCTGATCTCCATGGATATGAGCCTCCTCTACTAAAAGTCTCAAGCACACTTCTTAATACATTAGAAGGAATCACATTCTACCCCTGCCAATTGCTCCTGGTCCTGTGTTTCCCATCTTAATGGAGGTGACATTTTCTATTCAGTCATCCAAGTCAAAAATCTAAGAACTGTGTCCAACACCTCCCTCTTCCTTACCTCCCTTCACTGTTTTCCAATTAATAATGTCTCCTTTACAGGTTTTTACCTGCCTTATGGCATTCAAACCATCAGCTCTCTGTTGCCCTGTCAACAACTTGGTAGGCACTACCATCATCTCCAAGAAACAGTCCAATGGTCTTTCAAATCCTTTCCTTATACTGTAGTCAGAGTGGACTTTCCAAAACACAACCATCAAAAGCCCATGTCCTTAACAATTCCGAGACAACACTGCATGTACAACTGGTCCCCCTTGCCAGACTCCTTCACCACCCTTGCTCCAAACCATGACCACACCACACTGTACCCCCATGCTCTAGCCAAGCATCTCTCCTTGGTTAGTACCTCATTCCTTTGGCTTCACACTTTCATATAGCCTGTCCTCTCTCATGAGAATGCACCTGCCTTGGGTAACTTATTTGATCACTCTAAGCCTGGGGCCTCTCAGTTACAAAACAGGAATAATAGAAATCTCAGATAATGATTATTAAAAGGACAGAATATATTACAGTATCAATTCAAAAAGTTTTATAGCTATCTCTATTCTTTCTCTAGTTATTTTCCAAAGAATCTCACATTTAAATTGTAAAAGACTTGTTTATTTCACTTGATAAATTCATGATAACCATATAACATATTCCTGTGTGAACCAGTTTGTAATTACTGTCAAGTTAATAATATCCTTTAGAAGGTGGGATCTTGTATGTACTAGATTGTTAGACAGTTACCAAAGCTGCTTATTCAAAAAAGTATAACATATTAAATAAATGCATAAAAATGGATAATAAAATTTACACACTTTTATGAACCCTGACATGAGAAAAAAGAATGAATATAAATAAATGAGCAGGTCAGAGAGCATTAATTAGCATCTAATTTATGAGCAAAGTGCAGTGCTCTGTAATTTGACTATGAATTAAACCTTTATGCAATGTGTAAGTTGGAAGCATAGCCCAGTAGGTATATGAGATTAAGTGTCATCCTAATAAAAGTACCATTAAGGAAATTGGTTTGTGAAAGAATAAATGTTTATTATGTAAAATAACATTAAGGGCACGATACCTGCCTGGTATTGTAAGAACAGATAAAGTTACCCTCTATGTAAGAGAACTTGGGAAGTAGATTGAAATTATGGAAAAAGAAAGAGAAATTAAAACACTAGCCCCTAAAATGAAATATTATTTAAGTCTTGAACCAATCAAAAACTATGTCAACCTAAAATATATTTTTAAAAACTTTACAATGACTGTTGGATACTAAGCACTGGGAGCCCTGGGTTTGCAAATGACTTTCTTAACAAAAATTGTTTAAGACATTTAATATTAACTAGCTGAACTCAACTTTTCACAGTATTATCTAAGTCTCTCACAGGATCCCACATAATTCTTACTTGTGTGCTTATGAAAAGATCCAGGAAAGATGCATCGGCAGTTTCAGCAAGAGAGCATCATTCTCAGACAAAAGAGGTGAAGACTTGGGCCAGCAGTTGTGAGCATCGCTTATCACCTGTGCAGCTCTAGGACCAAGAGTCTGGGTTTTGACTCAGACAGACATGCAGACATGCTCACTCATCACAGCCCCTTGCTGGCTGTGGCTTGGGGGAGATTACTCAATCTTTATATACTTATTTTTCCTCCTCTGTAATGAGACACTAATACCTGCCTCACAATGTGACTGAGAACATTAAACAAGGTAGAGAACAGGCTTCAAACCTAGGAAGCCTGACTCCAGAGTCTTCTCTTTGAATCAACACATTTAAACATTGGAACCAAACTCACCAACCAAGATGAATGATAGAATTAGGCCCTAATGTATCACACTAAAAGACTACAGTTGCCAGCAAACCCCAGCAAGAAGTCAGGTAGGAATGAGGAAAGAATGGTGAGGCACTGGACAAGGACCCAGTCCTTGGAAGTCCTCATAGAGGCACACAGGCTACCAAATCTGGACCATATTACCTTTCATTGGCTCATTGCATCCATCACCAATAAAGACCAGCCTGTCAAACTAGCACTGGTGTAGGGAATCCTGTAGCTCAGTTCTCCCCAAGGGACCCCTCTGTACCTGTAATGGGGCCACTTTTCCATCTCCAAAAATTTGGAAGATAAGCAATGCTTTGTATGTTGAGCTCTCTTTCCATATTAAAGAATAAAAGTTCTTCATTTCAAAAGGGTTTTATTCTAATATGTAAGAGAATTCTATTTAAGATGTATCAGAGGAGACTACTCACTTCCAAGGCCCTCTGATAAAACTCTTAAGCAGCAGTGTTGTGATAAAGTACCTACACACTCTCTAGGATTCCACCCAAGATAGAGAAAATGTGACTTCTTATCCTAGTGTTTTATTACAGTCATTCATCAACCATTAATTAAACACCAACTGCATGTCAACCCTGGGAGACACAAATTCAGGAGGAATGAAGTTCCATAAGCACATCTGAGGCCAGGATGGGCTCTGATGGGTAACAATGATAGGATCTGAGTTAAAGCCAGAGAAGAGGCTGGCTTGACTCTGAAGACAAGCAGGACACAGGAGGGCTTGCTTTAATCTAGCAGGACTAAAAACTGGTCATGAGGACCAGCCTCTTGGCAGAGGTGTTTGTTGACAGGAAGCTCAAAACATTATGTGCTTCCCAAACAGGCGGGGAGGACTGCCCCTTCAAGATGAGCCAAGTGCAAAGATGCTAAACAGCCAGAAATGCATGTGGTTCCCCTGGTGCTCCAGTGCCACATTCCTGGAAGGGCAGCATTTCCACATCAGAGAGGGCATCACTACTTGCTGGCTGTGTGAGCAGGAACCAGTACTCTGCTTTTCTTGGAGGCCTATTCCACTTCTACTATTGTAAACATCCCACTGCATAGTACACCCTAATCAACTGCCATGCTTCATTTTTCTGTCACTTAACAATATACCATAAATTTCACTTATATATTTATCTGGTTCCATCCATCAAAGTGGAGGCTCCATAAGGGCAACAGTTTATGGTCTTATTCTCTGTCCTAAAAACTAGCACAATTATTATTTGTTGAAACAATAATCAAATAAACAGATTAAGTATAAAGTGAGCAGAATATTAGCTATTTCGTACTTGGCAATGAAAGATATAAAATACATAAAACCCTTAAGCAAGACATCAAGAACATAGTAAGTGCTCAGTAAAGTTGGTTATTATTACTAAATAAATCCACATGGTATGTTCACAGTGAGAAGTTAGGTTGAGGAGGGACAAACAAAAAAAGGCAGGGAGATGTCTCAGGTCATATTAAGGAGTTCATACTAAGTCCTAAGGATTCAATTAAGGTGGTGTTGAGTGAGACACTCAAGCCTTCAAATTGACAGCCGGGGGATGGAGGTTGAAAAGTCATTGCCAGTTAGGGCCTCGGAGAATCAGTTTTCAATTTCAAGACAGATATAACAAAATATGCTCAACAAGCTAAGAGAAAATGATATAATGAGCAAAAAAGAGTGTTGATAATTATAAAACGACATGACAGTATGCTCATCACATTCAGATCCAGTAGGGCTTGCCAGAGTATTCCTCACCCGCGAGCAGCTTGAATCCGCAGGGAGATAATCTCAGTAGAAGCCACACTCAGTCTTCTGGAGAATGTTTCCCTCCAAAACCTCATTTTCATTTGCCCATCACATTGGTGGCACATCAACACATTCTGTGGCCAAGGAAGAATGTGGAACAGACACATGATATTACTAGAAAGGAAGAATTGAAAACTGTGAAGAAAGCAGCTGTCCTGAGCTACCAGGAGGATATAAACTGCAATAGTGAAAGGCTCAGTGAGGGAGGACTTGCCTCAGAGGTCAGGACCAGGATTGGGAAAGGGAGAGGAAGGCGCAAGTCCCACACACTAAATATAAGTTGGTGACCAAAGAAAGTCAGTCATTAAGAAAAATAGCCTTTGGAAGATACTGGCAATGGAACCCAGGGGTGTTCTACCTCTGAGCTTCATCCCTAGTTCTTTTATTTTGTAGAGACACAGTCTCATTGAATTGCTTAGGGCTTTGCTAAGTTGCTGAGGCTGGCTTCAAACTTCCGATCCCCCTGTCTCAGCCTCTGGAGTCACTGGGATTACAGGCATGCACCACTACACCCTGCTTAATCCAATTTAATTCAATATTTAAATAAATATTTATGCAAAAAAGAGACCTTGAGTGAATAAAATATCATATTGTATTTAAAACATTACTTATTATTTCTGGTCTTGATTGCTCAGCCTCAATCTTATTGTGGTCTCCAGCTCCATCTCCTGCTGGTGACATGACCCCTGGACCCAGGCATCGGGATGCTTTGATTTTCCCCTGTGAATCCCTTACTGAGGTTGCTGACCTCACTAATCCCATTTGTTGTTGTTGTTGTTTTTTTTTTTTTTTTTGAAAGTATGAAAGGCCATGATAATCCCTTCCCACTGGTGCAGTGTCAAGGGGAGGTGAAGAGCCCAGGTTCTGAAGCCAAACATGAATTTGACTCCCAGACACACAACTCACAAGCTGTGTGACCTAGAGAAAATTATCTCACCTTGTTGAAATCTGAATTCCAGTAAATATTGTTGTTAGTGATGCTCCTATTTCATGGGTTATTTTGAAGATTCCCAGGAGATCACATTTGTAAATTGTTAGAGAAGTAAAACCCTACCTACCAACAGAGAGCAACTTTCCATAGCAACATGGAAACAAGTGCATTTGGTGCAAACATAGAATCCACACAAGTAGGTAGCCTCCAAGAGACACAAAGTCAGAATATAACTTCACACAATTTAAACAGCAAGGAAACTCACTTGGGATTGGTTTCAGATAGACTCCCAGAGATAGGCACTTACATTTCAAGGGGAATGAGGCTTGTGACCCTGAACACATCTCCTCTGCATTGTATAATTCAAGACTGGGTTTTTCTGGTCCCTGGAGAGATTATTTTACATTGCAAAATTTAAAGAGAGGATGCAGTTCAGATTCTTGTTCCCCAAATAGACCTTTAAAGAATAAGAAGAGATGGAGATGGAGGATGGTCTTTTTTTAGTTACTTTATTCAGGCTTACAAAAACTGCCCCAACTGATTTAGTAGGTATGGAAACCCTTGTTAAACTCTATGGTATGCATGTTTTTTCTTAAATATTATTCTCAGGGGATTTTATTCTGCCACACTGATGTCTACCTATCTGCACTGTTATCCTAGTGATAGATTCTATTTGTTTCTTCCCCAAGGTTTCTGTGTCACATGAAGAAAATTTCCCGGTAGGATCTACTTTTCATTGAAAAAGAATTGGTACCCTCCACTGAGACTACCTCCGTCTTCCTGCCTTCCTGTTGTCCACCAAGAAAATAAGTCTGGACAAAAATCACAGCCAATAACCCCACATGTAAGTTAAGAAATAAACATGTACAACCATACACATACAGTGTTATGTATGTAGTTATGTGTGCAAGTATAATCCTATGTGTGCATGTCTAATTTAAAAAGACGTAGTTGATTCAATGTCCATATAAACTTTTCATAATTTACTGTACAATTTAAGAAAACCAAAATAGGATATATAATAACCCAAGCTCTTCATTTGAAATTCATATATATTTTTGAACATTCTCTATAGGGCAAAGGAGAGCTTTGGAATGGAACATGGTTTTACCCTGAAGAGATGGCAGGAATCTAAAGAAGAGAGGGAGCTTCTGAGTGAAAAGGAAAGAAATAAAAGCTCAGATGCTTAGTGCCTGTGAGGCAGGTTCACCTCACACATGAGGCCACTTTGTATAGATTTAAGGATAACTTGCTCCCCTCAAGAGGCAGCTCCCACTGCCTCTTAGATGGGTGCCAAATTGTAATTAACAAGTCACATTGACTACACAGAAGGATAGGCAGTTTGGGTGTCTATATGGCTTTCCTTTACCCAGTACCCTCAGTCCCAACTTCTACAGCTATACAGCTCTCAGATTCTTACCTTGAAGTCTGTATTTATTCATGTTAACAAATAAGCTTCAGGTCAAGATAAATTTCTAATACACCTTACATTTTACTAATGCACCTAACTAATTAACTGGAACACAGTAGGTACTCAATGAGAAGTTGTTGAATTACTGACTGAATTGTTTTTTTAACAACTCTAAGGACCTAACTAGGCAACTAAATGGACTATCTGATAATTAAAGGAAACAGTCAATAGTTAAAACTTTTTTAGGTCAATAACTTTCTCATTAAGGAAATATTCTTGGAGTACAAAGTAAGAGGTAAGAAATGTGGGTTGAAATACAAACTTTCTGATATCCACCTTTGCAGAAAGAAGTATTTTTAACAGCATTTTCTTAATACCGCCATTCCCCCAGATACTTCTACCATGTGGAAGTCATAGCCTGGCTTCTAAATGTAGCTTCTTTATGGTTTTTAGATGGATATCTCTAATGGCTATTATTCATTGTGTTTCCACTATATATAAGATGCTGCTGTTTTATGCACCTTATCTTATTTGATATTCTAAACTAATTGATCAGTTTAATATCATCAAAATGTTACCTTACAATTAAGAGAAAACAAATCTCTGGAGTTTAAATAACTCCTCTGAAATCTTCCAGTTCATAAGGTGAGGAACAGAATTCCACCCTAGGATAGGTGATTCAGAACCTGTGTGTCTAACCAGCATAACATGGAGATATTAACCTCTGCTCCACCACAAAAGTTAGGTGCCACCCATTCATATATTCAGTGAAGATAAGGAGAATATAACAACTGCCAAATATGATGGAGAATTAGAGATGATGCTTGCTTTAAAATCTTCAGATCAACCTCTTTTGAATCCCATACCAAAAGCTACTTAGGTACAACATAGATGTGTCTTGAGATGATAGATATGAGAAATTTAATTGGAAAAATAGGGCATTTCTATGCCTAGGGAATTAAACATAGAAAAACATGACTGATTCACCAAACTTTAGAGGTCACAATGGTCCTAGAGACTGTCCAGCCAAGATCGCTCATATTTTAGTTGTGACATCTGATGCCCAGAGGCAGGGAGAAGTACACATAATCACTTTGGAAATCATTGTTAAGAGCACAATGAGAACACAGTGATATCTGCTTTTTATCTGTGGTTCCTTCTATGATTTGGGGCTGCTTTCCTTTGAGCATGGACTGTTTGGTGGGGGAAGTTCTGCCAACAGCTGCCTACAGGTTAGACATGCTTGGCCCCAGCAGTTCTGCATCTCTGATCTCCCAACAGTTTTTGATGGGAAGATGAAAATCTCTTTTCCTGGGAGGACTAAGAAGGTTGTGTTCTTGGTTATGTCAAAACCATGATTTACAACATGAGAAAATGGTTAGCAGCATCATGCAACCTAGTCCTTAATGTAAAACCTTCTAGACGAAATCCTATTATGAAATTACCATTTGATCAGAGTGATGTTTTCCTGGGGGTGGAGTGAGGACAAATAACTCATAACTGAAAGATTCCCAGGATTGAAAGACTTGAAGGACATTCCAACTAACATACTAACATTTTTTAATCAGCCTATCATATCATCAAGCAATCACTCATCCAGTTGAATATGGCCTAGAAATATCTATGTCAGAGCAAGGTATAGTTTTACATACAGAAAATCAGCGAAACTATTCATTCAAAACCCTCAAGCACATATGAATTCAATAAAATTGTCACTTCAATACACTGCTTACAACATAATTGTTATAAACTTTCAAGAAAACACTATAAGACCCATAATAAGTGGTGCTTCTTGACCTAATATGTTTCTTTTAAATACCATAAATAACAAATTATAAATATAAAAAATAGCAACTATATGACAGAAATGAGCTATGTTTCTGATAGTAAGAGGATGGTACACCTATCAACATGCAGTTGAAATAACTGAACAGCATCCATCCCTCCAAACTACATCACAAACATGTAAGCATCAGGAGCCTTCTTTCAATATAATGTTAATTTTAAAAGCAGGATACCGCATCATCCAGGGTGTTAGTTATAATCAACAGTACAAACTCTAGCTGATTCCTACAGAGGAGAAATGCATTTAAATAGCATAAGTCACTGGAGATGCAAAAATAAGGCTTAAAGCTATACAGCCCAGAAGGTGACAGGCCAAGGAAAAGACCACATTGCATTGGCTGGATGAAAACAGGTCACCCGCACTGCTGGCAGTACCAGAGCTGGGTCTCAACATAAGCCCAGAATCATTCCTGCTGCCCCTCAGAAAATCAGATATAACTGTCCCAGTGACTACTGCAGTCCCATTCGGAGTGATATTTTTCTTTTTTATTATTATTTGTTTTATTCAGAAATTTATTTGTCAAACAATCAAACAAGCTTCTAATGAAATAATATATGTATAAATTCTGAAAATTAGATTTACCCTCAAGAGCCCCACCAATTACCCACCTTTATCCTTCCCCCACTCCTTCTTAATAAATCTCTACAAATGCCTTAGGTTATATGACATTATACCTTATTGGACTTTAAAACATGATAATATACCTCCTTTCTCATATTTTTCAATCCCTACAATACTGAGTCACCAATTTCTGATTATGGGCAGAATCGTGGATCCATAAGATGCTGTAGAAACAAGGATGTCACATTCTCAACTGTCTAAGTGGGAGGAAACCCTGTCTGGTAAGGAATTCTCCAAAGAGAAGGATTGGATGTCTCATACTCAGAAAGTTACAATTACCCACCAGAGGCAAAAAATAGCATTATACTCTGCTTATAACTGGAAAACTACACAGTTATTGGACAAGGGGTGAAAGGCAATCAAAACAGTACTCTAAACTAAAATATAGGTCATTTTTTTTAATTTACCAGTGCCTGTTTTCCTGCATGTCATTAAAATGCCCATGATTTGGGGTCATCCCTTCTTCTGTTGAGTCAAACATATGCCTTCTCTTGTAGGACCTTGAGAAGGGTACAATATATATAAGACGATAGTAATTATGGAATGAGTGATGCACAGAGAAAAGTGGAAGGAAGGAAGGCAGGCAGGCAAGCAGGCAGGAGATGAGTACATAAATGAAGACAATACATGAGTGAGTGATTCAACGTGGAGTTAGAATCTGCTGTAAGCTTAGAAATATGTCCTCTACTTAACTCCTCTTCATCCATTTCTCCATTATCATCATCATTAGTATTATTATCATTATCATCACCATCATCATGGTCATCATTACAATCTTCATCTTCATCACCATGAACATTATCATCTGTTTCTTAATAAATCTGACACAATCAGATCTGCTCATCTATCTCCATTGTGATTTCCTTCCTACTTAGTAATGTAACAAATATAAGCTATAAATCAGAGCAATTATTTGCAGATACAAGGTTATCACAATATTAATCAAACCTAAAATATATGAAGAAAACTCATTTTGCTAAATGATCACATTTTGAAAAGTGGGAAGATTTGTAAATATAATAAACAGACATCTAAATAGCTAGAACAAGGAAATAGATAAACGAATTTTAAAATTTGGGAAAGTAAGGCAAGATGAAATTTCGCCAGGTCACTATTTCTAGTCTCTAATTTCTCAAATCCACAAATAGAAATTATGGTCTCAAAGGACAAATAGTGGGACAGATTTACCTTTTGACCCAAGGGGGTTTTGGAACCTGAACTCAAACTGACTATAACAGGAGGCAGAGAGAATTATATCAGTCAGTACTGTCCATCAATTGAAAATATTTTTAAAAGCATACCCATGCCACCCAGTGTATCTCAACTGCTCATTTCTTTAATCCAAAATTACCCATCACTGTGTGATACCCTTCATTCCACAAAGCAATTCCCTTAGCTTTAAGGGAATCTGCTATTCAACTCCCTGGAGCCCGCTTGCCAGATAAGCTGCCCAGCTGTTTGGGAACAAAGCTTAGCAGCAGGGAGGGTAAAGGGCAGACATCAATCAGTTCAATTAATGTGCTCCTCTGTGGTTCTATGCACCTCAACTTTGCTATCACACCCTATCAGAAATGCTTCTAGGAAGATCAATGTTTAACCTAGCTGTAATTGCTCTTGGATAAATGAATAATAACTTAATTTTTTACCTATATGTATACATTATATGCAATCAGGGGTTTTATTTTTGTTGTTGCTAGTTTTTTAAACACTGACTCACCTCAGATGCTACAAAAATTTCTCTAGAAGTCAGGAGAAAGAAATAATAATAATGCAATATAGAGAATTTTTTTCTATGCTTAGTAAAAATGCATGCTCAGATGCTGTATAAAATATTTACAGAGGACCTTTCTGCCCTGAAACATTCACAATCTGAAGGGTAGGTTTGGAGAAAGACAAGTCAAGGAGGCACATACCAGAAATCAAAGCATTAAAAATAAATATGTAGCAGTTAGAATGTGCAAGAGCTGTGGTAGGCAAAATTACGCCCCTGCCTCCAGAGGTGCACATCCTGATTCCCATAACATGTGCATATGTCATCATACATTACAAAGGGACTTCTCACATGTGATAAGGATCTTGAGAAAGTGATATTATCCTGGAATAGCAGGTGGGCTGAATGTGGCCCTAAGGGTCCTTATGAAACGGATGGAGAAGGGTCCAAGTCAAAGAGATGTAAATATGAGCAGAGACTGGTAAGAGAAAATGCTATGCTCTAGCTTTGGAGATTGAGAAGGGACCAGCAGCAGGAAGATGGAACTATAAAGTGTTTTTACTCCTGGAACGTCCAAAAAGAACACAGCCTACGACATCTTCACTTTAGCCCCAGAACTGTCAAATGCTGGTATTGTTTTAAACCAATGAATGCAGTAATTTGTTATAGCAGCAATCGGAAACATCTATGCCTGCCTATCAGTGAATTAAATCAGGAGGAAATCATTGTTTATCTATCAGAGAAGTCTGGAAACAGATAGTTCCCACATCAGGGCAGTGGCTATACAGTGTCTTCAGAAAATCTAGTTCTTTGTGTTTTTCTGGTTGCCATCTTCAAAGTATTGGTTTACATGCATAAGCCTGTCAATTCACCAACGAAAGACAACTGCCACAGCCCCAACACCTTCAAGGATAAAAGATTTCTAAACATAATATAAACAATCATCAGAAAAGCAAATCTATGAACCAAAACATATGCCTCTGGTTTTAAGATCAAAATAAACTTAAGAACTCTCCCTCTCCCTGTTTCTCTCCATCGGTTAACTTCATCTTCTAAAAATCTTCACCTCTTCCCCATGACATTTGTCCATTCTTCTTTTATAATCCAATAAAACTGGGTCACCAAACCACCTCTAGCAGCAAGGGAAGTTAGGAAAGTGAGTGTCAGCAAAGCTCATAAGTTTTCACTGCCACCCAAATTCAAGCATTGTATGTTAGCAAGAAAGAACACCGTAAATCAAAGATACTAAGAAGCAACTATGGCACTGGGGCATGGTCCCTTGATGATGTCCTTTTCAAAAAGTCAGGATCACTCTCCCACCTAACTTGTTGATTTGAGGCCTGCAACGTAAAAATACACCCTTTAAGCCAGATTTTCCCAAATGGGTTCCTCAGAACACTGGTTCTCAGAGGAAGTCGAGGTAAAAGATTCCTGCTATTTAATAAAGAAAAAAGGAGATTCTCAGTGAACATGAGCAAATCAAAAGTAGTCATAGTCACTGAGAAAATAGTTAAAATCAGTATTTCCTAAACATTTTTTAAAAATATTTTATTAGAATAAGCTGTACTGCCTGCCTTTACAAAAATGTAAGTGTTTAATCAATATTATTGTCAAAAATATCAAAAAAAAAACAAGGATGATAGGAAGGGAGAAGGGGAAACACTGGAACTGAGTTAAAACAAGGTACATTCTAAACATTTATAAGTATGCTACTGTGTATACTATTGATATGTATATAAAAATGTTCTTCATAGGTATAAGAATTATGTCACTAAACATGGGTATTTTCATAAAAATATGTGACCCAGAAAGAGAGGCAAGGGCCTAGGGGTTGGGAGGAGGGACGTGGGAGGGTGCTGGGGGGATACAGACCAAATTTTATCACTGTATTGTGTGCATCTATGAATATGTAACAAAAAATCCCATCATTGCATACAACTATAATGCACCAAGTAAAAACAAGAAAAATTTTTAAAAAGTAAATCAGATTTTAAGTATTACATATTATCTTATCACACTAATAACCTATCAACTATTCCCATGGGAGGTAGATAAGAATATGATCAGGTGTTTAACTTGTACTCAAGGAAGATCTAAAGATACAACTGATAGTCTAGCTCACAGCTAAAATATATTGCATATAAAATATTTTGTGTTTATTCATCCCTCTCAGTCAGACCAAGGAAGGTATAAACTGGGCTTTAATGAACAAACCATCTTATATTTTGTCAGTTTGTAGAGTTCTGTCAGAAACCAATGAGTTTAACAAAGCAGAGGCAAAACCGAAAATTAAGAAGTTGCATCTTGAATGGTAACAGGAAAAATGTTTGCTTTGATTCAGAAAGATTATGAAAAGTAGACAGTGCCAGTTTGAGTTGTAGGTATTTCAATGGATGCTTTCCATTTTAGTCACTACACAGATCTCTTGCCAGTTCTCAGCTCTGCGAAGAGCTTTGAAGAAGAGAAAAGAAAAGCCATGGAGTTAGAAGAGCCCTGAAATTGCATCCTGTCATCCTATCTCCCTCTCTAAACACTCACCGACTCTCTTCCCCTACTTCTTATAATTTTCCTTCCCACAGTACTGAACCCCTAGCCATGCCAGGATCCGGAAACCAGGACAGATTGCCACACTATCCAGTAGTTCAATACTGACCACCCTAAAACTCATGGGTTACCCACTCACACAGAGAAAACTGTGAATTTGAATCTCCTAACTGTACTTCTCAAAGATGGTCCTCACTGCTATTAACTCTGTAAAGAGAGAAAAAAATCATGACAGAATTAGTAGGCAGACGGTGGACCATTTTAAAGGAAGTCCAGGGCCTCTGTGTTTCCCACAGAAACCATCCCACTACCTTCACAGCTCTTGGTCCTGCTGGGAAGGAAATATTTAAAATCCTTTGAACACAGACTTCAACACCCACAAAGGCAGAAAAACTCTTTGAAAGCTCAAAAGGCTCACCCTATAATTAAACTACTCTGGAGTCAAGAAAATCAATGTCTCACAACATTGTCCTGTGAATGCCAAGAGCAATCAGGCCAGCTAACTGTAGTTTAGAGCTCAGACTCCACATGTGGAAACTATGATACTCAGCTTTCTGTCACTATGACAGAACACCTGAGAAAAACAACTTAAAGGAAGAAAGGTTTATTTTGGATAGCAATTTCAGGGGTTTCACTCCATGGTTGCTTGACCTCTGTGTAAGGCAGAACATCACGTCAGGGGGAATTTGGTAAAGAGAAAGAAAGGAAGGAACTGGAGATATGATATACCCTTCAAGGACATGCCCCTAATGACCTACTTCCATCAACTGGGTCCCACCTCCTAAAGTTTCTAGCACCCCCCAATACTACCACCAGCCAAGGACCAAGCTTTCAGCACCTAAGACATCAAGGAACATTCCATATATAATCAGTAACACTCACATTCCCATTGAATTTCTTCAGAGACCACAAGTTTCAAGGTTTTGCCAGAATCATTTTCCCTCCCTCTTACATGCATTTGGTACCTTCCCCCTGACATTGGGTTCTGTGGCTGGGGCCCTAAAGAGCTTGGGGGAATGTCCAGGGATAGACACACATCAGAAATGAAAACACAAGGAATGTAAAAAACAGTTTTTACCATTCACTAGCTTTCCCACATGCCATTCACCTTCTCAGAATGCCAATCAACCAAATTCATCCATCCAGTGACCATAAAACATGGATACCAGCTATGAGGTGGTAGAATTAGAATGTGAAAGTAGGTCTATCTTCCTAAATTCAAAGTCCAATTTTGCCCTTCACTATTTCTCATAAGAATAACTTTGTAACTCCCCTCTAGAATGACATGAATTGGGATTTTTAACTCAAGAAGCATAAGCTGATACTCACAGATATAGGTCAAGCACTGGCACAGGAAATCACATCAGGAAAAAAGCAAGCTTTTCTCAAACTTATAGTACAGAGGTTTTTGTGTGATTAGAAAGGGGTTACTAGAGAATATAGGGGAATAAACAGTATAGTTAGGACAAAACAAAATTTCTCCATCAAAGAGAAGGCCAGCGGTGAGATCCTTCCTGGGAAAAAAACATTGGGAAGAATGATTCTCATGCTTTACATCCTAGAAAACTATATATCTCCTATATAATAGATTATTTTCTAGAAAGCAACAGATAATAGAAGTTCCCTCCACAAGAATCCAGATCTTCTGTTGCATAGGGAGCCAAGGACACTCAGAGTAACCTGAGCTGAGAGCACATTTTAAATCACACCGCAGATGCCATCTTCCTTCCTCTCTTTGCACTTTCTTGGGATCCTGTATCTCTGAATCAAAAATAGCATGGAGGAGAATTTAAGCATCAGCCTCAGAAATGCCTTCAGGGATTTGGATCTGCCACAGCTATCTAATTTAGCTGTCTCACGGGGCTCTGAGCGAGCTCAGTATTCTTTGCAATGTATTTAATTCCTTCTCATCTCTCCAGAACCAGCTCATTTCATCTTCACAACCCTTTTAACTATAATGCACCTACAAATTAAATTTTATAATTTACCTCAGGTCATTTCTAATGACAATCTAATGGATCCATCCTAGCTTCTAAACTGATGATGTTCATAGAGTCTCAATTTTGCAATTAGACTGTTGCTTTCTTTGATCATTCCAAATCCCATGAACTGTAAAAGTATAGTTCAAAGCTTCCCTTCAATACCAGAAACACTCCTTCATTCCCCTGGTCTCCCATAGGTTTTTTTTTAGTTCTATGCCATATGTAATATGCCTCATTTTATTTTTATTTTTATTAGACGATATAGAGTTACAATTGAGGGGGAAACATTATCAAACGTTCAAGAACAAATGTATATATACTTCATTATCTACGGCTAATGCCATGTCATGGATGCCCTGCTTGGGTTCCCCATGTTGCTGTTTCCCCCAGAAGAACCCCTGAGTTAAATGGATATCTCGTGGAGGTCAGAGATCTCCTTCTGAGATGATCCCCCTATATTCACATCCTCCAGTCTCCTAGGTGATTTTCCTAAGCCCTCCCCCCACCCTGTCCCCCAGCCTATGCCTCCAAATATCCAAGGGAGTCATCTCCCTGATGCGATAAGAATCATACAATTTGAAGTTATTACTAGCTTAGCCATCTAACATACTGCTTCCCCATGTATTCTAGCTTCCACAGATAAAAGAAACCATTCAGTCCTTCAGTCTCTGAGTTTGGAATACTTCACTTTGCATAATTCTTTCCATTTCTACCCATTTGATTTCAAAAGCTATAATATCATCTTCTCTAATGACCAAGTAGTATTCCATTGTATATATGTACCAAAGTTTTTGTATCCACTTGTTGAGAGAGGGGCATCTGGGTTGGTTCCATAACCTAGCTACAGTAAACTGAGCTGCTATAAACATTGATGAAGTCACATCACATGCTGATTCTAACTCTTTTGAGAAATTACTCAGGAGTCAGATAGCTGGGTCATAAGGTGGTTCCATCCTTAATTTTTTGAGACTTCTCCACACTGCTTTCCAGGTGGCTGAACCAGTTTGCAGTCCCACCAGCTGTGTAACAGTGTTCTTCTTTTCCCACAGCCCCTCCAGCATTTGTTATTGTTAGAATTTTTCATTTTTGCCACTCTAACAGGAGTGTGGTGGTATCTCAAAGTTTTGATTTGCATTTCCCTTATAGCTAATGATGTAGATCATTTTCTCAAAGATTTATGGGCTTTCTGGACTTCCACTGGTGAGAAGTTTCTTTTAAGATTTGTAGCCCATTTATTGATTGGATTGTTTCCGATTTTGGTGTTTAGTTTCTTTAGCTCTTCATGTATTCTGGATATTAGCCCTCTGTCCGAGGTGTAGCAGGCAAAGGTTTTCTCCCATTCTCTACGTTCTCTTTTGATGCTCTTGATTAGATCTTTAGCTGTGCAAAAACGTTTTAGTTTAATTGCATCCCATTCATTTATTCTTGACTTTACTGCTTCAGCCATGGGAGTTCTGTTAAGGTGCTGCTGACTCCTATGTCCTGTAGTGTTGACCCTACTTCTTTTTCTAGTAAGTTTAAAGTTGTTGGCTTGATATCCAGATCTTTGACCCATTTTGATTTAATTTTTGTGCAGGGTGAAAGGATACAGCTTCAATTGTCTACACATGGCTGTCCAGTCTGTCCAGCACCATTTGTTGAACAGGCTATCTTTCTTCCACACTATCCTTTTACCCCCTTTATCAAATATCAAATACTTAAAGATATGGGGGTTTGTCTCAGGATCTTCTATTCTGTTCCACTGATCTTCGGTTCTGTTTTGATACCAATACTGTGCTGTTTTTGCTACTACAGCTCTGTAGTATAATTTCAGGTCAGGGATTAAGATACCCCCTACTTCTTCCTTCCTGTAATGTTTTGGCTAGTCTGGGTCTCCTTTATTCCATATGAACTTGAGAATTGCCTTTTCTATATCCATGAAGAATGTCATAGGTATCTTGATGGGGATGGCATTAAATCTGTATAGGGCTTTGGGTAGATTATGCCTCATTTTAGAGGTGCTTGTTAGCTACTTATTTTCCTTCCCTCCCCTGGATCCCCATAGTCATTTTTTATTCCATTCTAAGTAATTTATAACGTATCCCATTTTAGAATTACTTATGTATATCAGAATTCCACTATGAAACTGCCTCCCTTTGGAAACATTTTTAAAGAGACAGGGGGACAGTGAGAGTGAGAGAGTGCACATGTGAGCAATAGACAATCAATTTTATTTAGTTTTTCATGTGGCTTTCATCACTCTGACACTTCATTGTGTACATGGTGCTGTGGTATGAACCTGTGTCCCTTAGAAACATTTTGATTTGTATTTTTTTCTTTTTTGACTTTTACAGTGTCTAGATTATAATCGTATACACAAAAATATTAAAACTTCATACACATTAGTCTTAAAACTAATTTAATCCATTCTTGCTATATAAAAATATGATTTAAAAATTTCAATAATTTAGTAACAAGCATCTAAATCACGTAAAAAATCCAAAATCAGAGAGGAAGCACTATGATCGTTATTAAAGTGAAAACAGGAGGATCACACAGTTTAGCAACTTACTAAACAAGAAAACTTGATGAATAAATATAAATACTCTAGATCTTAGGTTCTTAACACCTGTAAAACAGAGGTATTTCTGGAACATGCTTCGTAGAGATTTTGTCAGAATGTAATGGGATGATTCCTTTTAAGCAGTTCAATGTAACAAATACCCTTTCTCTTTTTTCGTTCTCTATCAATACACACACGCGCACCAGATATCTTATATGTGCTTATAAGTGGCCGTATCTGTAAAATACTAAGTATCATAAAAGAATACTTTTGGATTAAAAATCACTTATACTTTATCAGTACTTGACTCATAAAACTTCTGCCTGGAAGTTACTGTCAAAATGAAAAACAAACTCAGACTTAATTAACAAGAGACATTTTTCAAGATGAAAACTGCAGTAGGGGAAAACATGTCAACCTCAGGACCTGTATGTGTCGCAAAAATCAGCTGAAAGGCTTCCCTTTTTTTCAAAGAGTCAGGTAACACTAACCAGAACTGCAGGGAGGAAGAGAAAAATCACACAAAGAGTAGCAGACATCATGAGCCGGAAGGCTCATCAGGAGAGTTCTTTCCTAGTGATGAAGTGATTTTCAAATGTTACAGGGATGGATGGGTAGGGGTATTTTCTTCCCTTTAGTAACTGAGTGTTTTGTTTTGGTTTCATTTTGTTTTTTAAGAAATGATCAGTTTTATTTATTTTTTCATCCGGTTTTAGTTTTCCAACACTTATATGAATGTAGTGCTGGACTATGAACCCAGGTCCTGGTGCCTGCCAGGCAAGCACTCTACCTACTGAGCCACCTAGTAACTATTTTATTTTGGGAGTGACCCAATGTTCAGGGTCCTGTGAGGAGGAGAGAAGCACAAGGACCAGCTCAGATTAGTGGATAAATAACGGGAAATCCCAGGACCTCGTGATTATACATCACTAAGCTCATTCTTCACCACAGTGGCTCTCAGTCTTTCCCTTACTCCTCATGGGGGAAACACATTTCCATCTGGAAGGCAATTTCTGCCAATATGATCTTATCTTACTAATTGTATGGGAGCTCATCTGAGGTATTTTATGACTGAACATTGTAAAATAATGTGTTCTTCCTACTTTTGTTAAAAAATTAGGACAATGAATTGATTAATTTGCAATTATGGATTTTTCTTTCTTAAGGGTTTAACTTCAATGACTTCTTTAACCTATCAATATTAGACACTGGATAATATTTATTTAGTCATGTGCCACCAGCATTTTGCCATATGAATAGATATGAGTAGTTGTACTGTATCTCACAAGCCTTGGGGAACCTCTATCCACTCCTCCAGCTGGTAGATCAAAAGCTATGGATTAAAAATCTAGATAAATCAGTCTTTCTCTTTATGAACCACATGAGCAAATGAAGTCAAGAAAATCTGCCTAGCTGAAGGGAATGCTGTAAGGATGACTTTGTGATATGAGCATGCTTTGCAAATATAAAGCAGTAAATAATGGAGTATTATATATCAAATCGTATTCATTAACAAGCATTTGACAATGTGCCCAGGGCACCTTTATATACATATTCCACTTTATTATCTGTGAAATCAGTGTAGGTATTATCTTCATGCTAGGCTCAAATTTGAGATTCAAATAAGATTTATGTTCTTTCAACAAATAAATTGTAATGCCAAGATTCACCCAGCACCCTCTGACCTCAAAGCCCACAACTGTTAATTAGTTTCATGTTTCATGTTTCCCTTAGGCTGCTTCACACGTAGAAGTTTAAAAAAAAATCCTAGAAGTTTTATATAATATCCAGTACAAAGAAAATCCAGTACTCCCACACATCTCAATCCTCACCCAAGTTAGGAAGTACTAGCACATCATTTACTGGAAGCTTGCAAACCAGCAGTCCTCTGCTTTGCTGAGATGGAAAAATCAGGAGCTATGAAAGGAACTAGCATGTTGGGTAAAATGATGTAAGTTTACACACTCACTTGTGTAACCACACTCTCCATGGCACCCCTCAGTTCTGGAACACCCAATCACTCTCAGGAGTATGGGGTTGAGGTAGGAAGTAATTATAATATGACATCCCTTGATATAATACTTCTCATAAACTTCAGGCTACAGATATATGCCTCTGTGAATCAAGAGATACCTGCATATCCACCATTATCACAACCCTATTGCAAGAGCTAAGATATGGAACCAGTCGAGGTGCTCATCAGGAAATGAACAATGGATTAAAAAATATGCTATACATACATAACAAAGTATTATTCAGCCGTAAAGAAGAGTGAAACACCATCATTAGCAGCAAAATGGATGGAACTGGAGGATATTAAATGGCATAAACCAGAGACAGAAAAACAAGTGTTACATGTTCTCTCTTATATGTGGCAATTAAAAAAAATGTGAGTTCACCTGAAGATGGAATAACAGTTACGAGGGCATGAGAAGTGTGCCGGGGGAGGAGGGATGGAAGAAGGTTGGAGAGAGAGATGATAGATGCAGGCTGTATACACATATGAAAATATTACCACGAATTCTGCTAATATGCACAATGTTAATAAATTATTTTTCAATTATTTAAAAAAACTGAAATGAGAAGTCATTCCTTCCCTGAAGAAGATAAAGGACAAATCTTGGTATATAGCTATTAAGAGATACTTATATCATTTCAAGGAAGTTTGTTTTCTGATCAGAAGCTGAACTACCTGAAATGAGATCTTTACTTTAAAATTCCCTTGCACAGCACATGTGGGCACACTCACAAACACACACACACACTCATACACAAACACATGCTCACTAAACCTTACCTTGGAAATAGGATGTATTTACAGGCTGACTGACAGACTGCAGCTCCCAAAAGTCAAAAGGAAAGGAGTTAACTTTTGTAGTACAGTGAGCTTTGTATATAAGAAATTAAACTTAAATATTATAATACTTTGAGCAAATCACTGTCCAATTTAAGCCTCAGTTTCAACACTTAGAAAACAGAAAAGGAAAGTATCTTTCCATGGAATAATTATATAAATTCAATGTGATAATGCATGTAAAATCACTCAGCTCAAAGACTTGTGCATAGTAAGCACTCAGCAAATATTTTATGAAGTATGCAAATTCCTAGATTGCAAGCTTGCAACACCTAACAGGCACATCTTCCTTCCATCAATGGCATTTTTCCAAATAGAGCAACCATAGCATAGAAATATGTGACATTGATATTTCCTTTCACTTGCTTCCAGGGTCCAAATCACTATGAATCTAGCTTTTTGTTAAGTCACCAGTGACCAAGTTTGACATTGAGGGCTTTCTATCTGCATATCTAGGAGTTTTTTTTTTTTTCTTGGTTTTCTTTTCAGTAAGCAAAAGTAAACCTCCTTTTCTCTTCTTCCTCACAAGATGACAGTCACTCTCTTAAATGCACCCAAGGAAGTGCTGTAGCTACCAGTCATTCACTTCCCTTCTTTTTCTTTTTTTTTTAAAGAGAGAGTGAAAGAGAGAAAGAGTTGATTGTTTTTTTACCTGGTTTTTGTTTTTCCTCCACTTAGCTGTATATATGGTGCTGGGGATTAAACCCAGGTCCTTGTGAATGACAGGCAAGTGTTGTAACCACTGAGCCATCTCTCCAACCCCCAATCATTTACTTCTGCATGTAGTCAGAAAACAGTCAGAAGCATCAAGCTCAACTAAGCACTTGTTAGAAACGTAAACGTTCAGGCCCAGCCCAGATCTACTGAATGGGAAACTGTTAGAATGGGGCTGAGACCTCCAGATGATTCTGAGGCTTGCTCAAGTTGAGATCTACGTCATAGAGAAAAGCAATCTGATTACAATGATTTACCTGCAAGGGTTAACACTTAGGTTATTAACTCCTTAAAGAAAGAGCTTCATAATAAGTTTTGTGGCTTCCACTTCTAACTAGACAGTTGCTGTTTCTCTATGAGAATAAGTGGCAGGTGTCTTCTCCATCTAAGAGTATGGAAATTACCAGAACAGCCAGAAGAAGATCTGTCTGCACTGGCCCAGAACCACAGTTTTCAGCCAACCTCAGGAGAGTGATAGAAGACTAAGTTTCTAGGCTAATTTCTACATAAGTAGTTGTATACAAAAACCCAATCTGAATCTACCTCGGGAAATCATTTGAATGTAATTATAAAACAGTAAATCTATCATGACTTCAGTCATGATTTAGCTTGCTCAGGCTCTACTTAAGTGAATGATTGGTTTCTCTCACTTAAGAAACTGAAAATGTGACAGGGGAGAGAAGAGGAAATAAACAGCCAATCAAAATTAAGTTTCAGAGAGCAGCCTACCACATTTCCAGGGAGTCATAAAGGACATTACTTAAATGCACAACACAATATCAGAAGCCCAGACCTAATCTGTGCATCTTTGTTTCAATTACATTTGATATTTTTGTCATGATCTCATTTGCTGCAATTTGACAGGTACAGAGATGTTGTACCCAAGGAAATGTGGCTTGAAATCAAGAATAATAAAGATGATCTATTCTTAATACCCATTTAGAGTATAATTTATCAGACATCATTTCATCCAGGAAACTCAAAGTGGTCAATTAAGAAGAACATGGTCATTTATGATGTTGTAAATGAAGAACTAACCTTGATCTGAAGCTCCACAGTTAAAGCACTTGATGATCTTGAAAACCTCATAGCCCCTTGATGAAGTTCAATGAAGATGCCTCTCTGAAAACTAAGGCTGCTGCGTTTTCTCATGTACTGTTCCTTCTGTAAAGAATCCTCCCTTTCCTCACCCTCTTGGTCCACTTGGTGGACTCTCTGCCTTCAGGCTGAATATCTAACGAGCTCAAGCCTTAGCTCGTTAGATATTCACTGGCCTCTTCAGGCAGAGCTGACAGCAAAGTCTTCTAAATAATTCTGAAGACCATTTATTAATATCATGCATGTACAGGGAATAAGAGAATATAAGCTTCATCTACCATAAAATATCACAATTATGTGTCTAGCAGTCTTAAAGACTGATGAATAAAATGACTACAAAAGAAGGCCTTTGAGTTGGATATAGTGAGAAGAACGGGGAAATGTATGGCTACTCCATCTCTCAGAAGCTCCGCTATGAACACTTCATATGAAAGGAATTGCAGGGTTAGAGACAAGTATAAGATATGATTGCCTCAAATTGAATGACTTTCAGTGCAACAGGGGCAAAAGCTCCCTAGGGAACTTGGAGGTGGAGGGAAGGGGATGGGGAGGGTATACGAAGAACTCATAGGAGTCTGGTGATGGGGAAGATGGGGGAACCATTCCAGAAGCCGATGTTATTCCTACACTAGATACCCATTTAACACATGAGTTCTTCTGGGGGAAACTGCAATAGATGAAACCCATAGTAGCTTATCTATGTGTTAGCATTACCCCTGGTTATCAAAGTTTACACATTGATTG
>PVKS010027853.1:0-27070 GCA_004027875.1 Aplodontia rufa
TATATATATATATATATTATATTATTTCATTAGAAGCTTGCTTGATTGTTCAACAAATAAATTTCTGAATAAAAAATAAAAATAAAAACAAAAAAATACACACAGTTAACTATAGCAAAGGGGAAGTTGTAACTTTCTAAATAATATAAAAATTTATTCTTTGTAACTTATCATCAAACTTTATTATTTTAATTAGTGATTTTCAAGAAACAAAAAATAAAAATATAAGCTAATACTACAAGTTACTTCCTACAGTGTTATCTTTCCATGTATTAAATTAACATGAGAAAAATTGTACATATATATGTGAAAGAATACAGATATGCAAACACATGCATCCACTCACACACATACACACAGACAGTACACTAATTCAATTAAACTTGCATATTATGTGTTAATTATATCGACATATAAATATGTTTCTCCCTAAGCACGTGGATCTTCAACACATCCTAATGAGCTCACTAATACAGATCATTTGAGGTACTAATACTTTGATACAAAATAGAGTTTCTCAAATAATCAAGGAATCTTTGCTTTCTCAAGGAAAATTTCATTGAAAGAGCTGAACACAAAGAAAAGAGTCATGCTTTATTTCTTTCTATCTATAATTGGACTTGTAGTCAAGGTAACCCTGAGCTCTTATCTGACAGAGAACTTATTATATGCTAAAAATGTTAGGGCTCAAATCATCCTTAGAATCAGCATCACAGTTTGCCAATTCTATTCCACATTCATCTTTTTGTAAAGCATAAAACAAAAACAAAAGCAAAAATTACCCTCACTTTCTACCTGACATATTGCTTTCTGTATTTATAAAGAGGATTTTTTAACACACACATTTTTGTTTTTCACAGAGATCAACATATGCAATTCAAGTCTGCCAATCTGAATGATCTGTAGAAGGACTGGAGCAGATGTGTTTACAAGTCCACCTTGGCTCCACTGAGTGAGTGGCCCTTTAAACATTCCCTGATGACATTATGCTTTTCTGAAATGATGACTGCTTACCTCACCTATTCCCCCAACACTGCAGTACACACTTTTTTCATTCTCTTCACAACAAAGTGCTAATATGATAACTTCCTCTTTTGTATTGGCATACCTGATATAAAGCTTCAAGTCTAATAGTGTGTGGTTAGCCCCAAAATAATAAAATTTCAAAAATATGTGTTGAATGATAAAAGGATGAATGAACTTTCTTAATAAATGTCTACAATGTATTATGACATAATATGTTAGCTCTAAAATATCATACTCTGAATAATCAGAGGAATTTACATACTTGTGTATAGTAGTATTTCTGAAAAATATTTGTCTATATCTCTATCAATCAATGTACCGATCTACCATCTACCTGGGTTCTATAGGGGGTTTTATAAAAATATGTTATTTTATATTAGAAAGATTAATATCTACTTAAGAGAGTACCAAGTAGTTTGAAATGTATCACTCTCCAAACAGATGGTATATCAGGCTTGGAATGTGGATGGTGATATTCTACTAGCTTAATGAGACCCCTGCCCCTAGCCCATGCCTTGGAGATCCACAGAACCAGGCTTGAAAATAACCAAAATGGTTTATACTAATTTTAGAAGGAAGCATGAAAACTATAATTATTTTATAATTTTTTTTCTTTTGAAGAGTTTTCATGATGCCTTTAATCTTAAACATTAAGGAGTTATTATTTATCATATAATTTAATCTTTGCTTATACTTTAAAATGCTGATTAACATGCTGATATCCATGAATAATTTTTAGACATTGTCATATTCTCTCATATTCACATTCTCATGAAATGATCCATTTCAAATGAATAGTATGACTCAAATAATAGACCAAATAGGCAAATATTATCTACCTATTCCAAAGAATTAATTTGAAATTTCAGTCTATAAACTTTTAGGCTGAGTAGCTGATATAATTAGCTTAATTGGTTGACTTAATTAAATTCTTTTATTTTGTGTTTAAACTTGACTAAACATTTGAAATGAATTTAGAGAAGCATCATATTGAATATAAAATATGTAATGCAGTCAGGCACAAAATATTGCTTCTTCACAGATTAATTAGTACTGTTATCACTACATAGTTTAATGCAATATATTTGTGTAAGATATACTATTCATATTTACTATTTTAAAAAAAAATTTGTGTAAAACATTTTGCTACTAAGTATATTTATTAATATATTTTACCTTAATTCTACCTATTTAAAATAATTCATTAATATTATTTTATTGACAAATCATAATTATAGATACTTAAAGGGTACATTGGGATATTTTGATATATATACACAATGTACAATAATTTAACATATTATCACTCCACATACCTATCACTTTTAGTGAGATATTTAAAATTTATTCTTATTTATTTTAAAATATTCATACTGCTGACTATAGTCACCCTTCTATGTAATATAGAGCTATTTCTCTTGTCTGTCAGAAATCGTGTACCCACTGATCAACTCCCACTCTCTCTGTCCTGACTGCTCTCTACACTGCCAGCCCCTATAACCATCATTCTTCTATCTACTTCAACACTCTAGATTCCACATATAAGTGAGATCATGTGGTATTTATCTTGCTCTGACAGGATTATTTTACTTAGCATATCCTTTAAATTCATCCATATTGTCACAAATGATAGGATTTCCCCTATCATTAAAGACAGACTAGAATTCCATTGGGTAAAAATGCCATATTTTCTTTATTCATTCATTCATTAATGGATATTAAGGTTGTAAAATCCAACCATTTTTTAATGTGGTATTTTGAGATGAATCCCTGGTATGAGAAAATCATTCCTTATTTTTTAAACTTTTTTATTAATTAATCATGATTGTTCTACTTGAGTAAAATTTTCTCTAGTTCTAAAATTTCAAGTTACTACAGTTTAGTTCACTTTTTTCTGTTTTTTTTTTTAAGAGAGAGAGAGAGAAAGAGAGAATCAATTTTATTTAGTTTTTCACGTGGCCTTTGTTGCTCTGAGACTGTTGTGTACTTGGTGCTGGGGTTTGAACTTGCAAACTTGCTCATGCCAGGCAAGCGCTATAACCACTGAGCCACTGCTCCAGTCCCTAGCTTAGTTTACTTTGGATGGAAGTATCATTCAACTGGAAGTCTTCCTAGGAAGCCACTGTCAATAGTTTTTCTGTAAAACCTAGTTTTAGGTGGCTGCTGAACAAAAAGGTTTAAAACTTGAAGCTGACAGTTTTCCCAGTATACTGAAGGGCCACCAACTAGACCCAGACTACCTGAGAAAATGTAACTTGTAACTAAGTGCTTTGGACTGTGGGCTGAAGCCTGGGTCCAGTGGGAGTGCATGTCAATGCTCATGGGCTGGAGGTGGAGGTGAGAGTCAGAGAAAATAGGGAGGAGTATTTATAGAGTACCATGTAATTTAATAGAAAACACAAACTGTTACTTTATTTTTAATTGATTACATTCTCAACTGCGATCCTGTAGTACCCTTTGGACATTATTTCTATTATTTTACAAAACAAAGATGCATTACTGCTACTACTTTTTAAAAAGTAAAAGGCAGATTAAATGCCATAGGAATATTCTGCATTGTTATAAGGATTTTTATTCATGTCTAAATTTATTCAAACTTGTCTTATTAGTTTTTCATCCTATTTTAAAAAATTGCTTTTGTAGTTATGATTTAAATATTTAGAATGTGGAGTTACCCAATAACTTAATGTCCTATAATTCCTTTCAATTTCATTTATATTACAAAGTGGTGTTTCTTTTAGCCCACAAGAGATTTATACAGGGCTAGATTAGTATAGTCATTTTAGGGCATTATTCTAAAGCAAAACATACATTTTAAAGAAGGCTAGAATTATTCTAGACTCATCAAACTGAAAGAGGCCTCCAGAGATCACTTTGGCCTCCCATCCTAGTATTATAACAAGTCATTAATTTCTATGGCTGATATTACCTAACAGAGGAAACATAAAATATGGAATCTGGCCAAGTTTATGAGTCCCCCCAAATTGTAAGTTTTACCTTTGGGCAAACAATTCTACTTTTTGCACACTTATAAACAAATACATACAATGTTTTGAAGTAGATTTCTTTACTACTTTATTTACTTACTTGAAAGGTTAATACAATAACCAAAAAAATTTAGGTAAGGTTCCGTGGCTTTACATTAACATAAAACAAAGAGCTAACGAATACTATCTGGATTATTTTACCTCATGTATTTAAAGACTGCCAAGAAGCGAACTGTCAGATTTCTTCTTTCAATCTCATTATGTCTACTTTCTTACATTCATCTTTTCTGGAACTCAATCATTTTATTTTGTTTTTTAAGTCTCTTTCCAAAATTTATTAAATTTATCCAGAAGCAAAGCTGTTTGGAAAGTATTTTGTTTAATATAAACTGAGAATGTTTTCCTCTTCGTTCTATCTTTAGCTTTAAAATTGGTGTTTACTATAATAAAAACCTCTTTGGAGTGACATAAAATCCTATTTACCCTTATCAAATGACCCTTTTCCCTTGCAGCCAACAGTTAGTGCTGTTATAAGAATCTTCTCCAGTGTATCTAATGAAGATTTTCAGATTCTAGCTTTCTGTAACTTCTCTCTGATCAACAGATGAATGGCTTAAAACTCCGGCTTCCCAGTGGCCTCAGTAAATACCTTAAAACCCAGTTTAACACAGAAAGGAAACTTATTGATGCTCTTCTAACAGAAAGCATGATAAGAAATTTTGTCTTTCATTTTTTAATCTTTCATCTACTTATCTTTTCTTGAAAGAGTTCACAGTGCTTTGAAAATTTTACTTAGTGTTTTAAGATATAATTAATTCAAGGAAGCTTGGATTTTGAAAACTATTTAAAAGTCTTGATCTCCCCCTTTTGGAAAGTACTGCATATTATTATCCTCACTTGGTAGACTAAAAAACTAGAAATTGTTTAAGATACATGAGTTTTTAAGTCAGAAAAACCATGCTTCTGAGTGTTTAGTATTGCAATAAAAACCTTATTTTCCTAAAAAGAAACTTTCATAACCATGCTATTTTCTTCAATGAGTCTGAAGAAGTAAATATAGCAATAACTATAGTATGAAGGGGCATGACGCTGAAGATCGTAATGTAGCAGGAAGAATGAACACAAGTAAAAATAAGTATGTTCTAGGGGTTATCCAAATTGATCAGTTCTTAAATGATAAAATGCTAATTGTTCTAATTCTCCATGCCAGGACAAAAATGTACATAATTCATTCACAAGGATAATTGTCATGTATAATCATTCCTTGTGCTAATAAAGTCTTTTGAAATAACAGAAAGTGCAGAATCTTACCCAATGTGTGTAGCTTCTGTCCTGCCCTCACCAGTGAATACACATCTTGCCGCCAGTATGTCACCAAAACTAACATCCACTGGGTGTTCCACGGGGTAAAAAGCCTGCCCGGAAGACAAACACAGCAAGGTATTAAAATTACCAATAAAACCCAGAATCACATGCTCGGACAATGTGAGCCTTGGAGCCCTGTAGGTAGAGAGGATACAGAGACAGACACAAAAATACTAACTTGATAGAAGAGCTCACCTTTAAATAATCAATTCTACTTTATGATTGAGTACTAGACTTTGAAAGCATATTTACAAATGCATTACATAAAACACAGCAAATGTAATAGCAGAACAGCGATCTGAAACACTCATGACTAAATGACAGTATGGAAAAGACTTCACTAACATGTTCAGATCATACTAAAAGAATGGATAAGGAAAAAGCAACAAACTGAAAGTTGTAAAACAGGAGGTTATGTAGCTCAGATACTTAGTAAAGGAAGACTTGGAAACTTTTAGATGCTAGATAAATGAACAAGGGTTACAGAAGGATTTTAAAAAATTACTTTCTGCTGATTTGTACTTTTTCCTCCAAAAGTTAGATTAGATTGTACACACCTGTGGCAGCTGGGGGCTCTGGCGTCCAATCAGTGTCCACTGGCCATTTCTTACTCTGTATCCACTTACTACCTTACCTTAATAAACACAAATTACAACCATATGAAATAAAAACATAGAAAAGTAAAAAGCATATTTACTTTCCTTTTTAAAAATAAAATCTGAATTTTTTCAGAACCCCAAATACTGTGTATCTTCATGAAAACAAATGAAAAAAACAGCATAAAAAATTCAAGGTATTGTGTAAAATTTCTTTGACTGAAACAGACTTCATTCCAAGCACAATTAATATTTTACATTTATAGCATGAACAAGAACAATGGTAAATATTTATAATTTAACATGTAGCTTCAGGTTCTTACCTAAATGGTGAGTGTGAACTCTATAGGCAAAGACATGCATTGGATACATTTTATAATGGCAGGAAATATCAGAATTCACCACTGCGAGAAACAAAAACAGGCAGAAGTCACTATTCAACTGCAAACTGACATCATTCTTGTCTAAAAGTGTGTATGAGCTAGTCACAAGGCGCCGGGCACTGAGGTCTTGGGATGAAGTCAACATGCACTCAGTCAATCTCAGCAGACAGTATGCACTTTTCTGTGCCAACAATTTCATCAAGACTGATTAAGAATAGCCTACCTCACAAATCAAAATACCCTGTTAGTGAAGATAGGCTTAATTGATTTGTTATCTTTATCTTGAAATTTATTCATTTGAAAAGCTTAAAAACTGGTTTTTATTTTTGAAACAAAAGGAATTTTGAAAAATTGAATGGACTGATAATTCCTGTACAGAAAGTGCTCTTTCATGTAATCTTTCCTTTCTCATAGTATAATGCACAGTGGCAACTCAATAATCTTATAATAGATAAATGGACAAAAAAAGAGAACTTACTAATTATTCACTTTAAAAATTACCAGTAAAAACAAACAGTATTTAATATGACACTTTCATTATAGGATCTTTAGATATACTGACAAATAACAATTATTTTGTAGCTTTTTGTCAGTTTGGGAGAAAGTTATTATTATCTAATTTTGCAAATATGGAAATTAGTGTATCTAAGTTCGAAGACTGAGCTGGTGTTGGATTTGAAGCCTTTTTGTTTTGAACCTTTTCATGCAGTTGTTTATGCTGCTGCACATTATGCAGTTTATCTTTTGCATCTTAAGAATAGGTGATTGATTTGTAAAATGCTCAAGATTTATTCTTTAATTTATACAACTCATTACCTATCCAGGGGTCTCAATTCTTACCATTTCAATAAAGACTGGAAAGCTAATAAATCATTGGCTTAGAATAATACAAAATCTATTTTAAATACAATGACAATAAAGAATAGGCTTATTTCTCAGATATGAATATTGGTCATTTTTTAAAAAGTTGCTAAAATACACAATAAGTCTACTTCTATAGACTAGTTGATGAAGTAATTAAATACTAAAAGATCATTACTCACCCTTCTCTCCTGCTGGTATAACAGTGTCAACAGACATCATAAGGTACATGCCAGCAATTAAAGGCTGTCTGCAAAAAAAAATAATAATAATAATAATATTTTTCTTAATAATGTGACAAGGCCGAAACTATTGCATCAAACAATTATGGTACATATCAACACACTGGCTTATAAAATGTCATTTTTGTGAAAATTAAAATGAAATAAAGTAAAAGAGGAGGTAGATGATAGGCAGAAGGCAGACCCTAAGTGGTCTCTGTAATGATTAATTTTATGTGTCAATTTGGGTAGGTTACGGTGTCTGGTTGATCGGTTAAACATCAGTCTAGGTGTCGCTGTGAAGGACCGTTATTTTTTTGGATGTGATTAACATTTAAACAGACTTCAAGTAAAGCTATTTATCCTCCCTAATGTGGGTAGGTCTCATACAATCAGATGAAGCCCTTGAGAAAAAAAGACTATGGTCCTTTGGAAAGGAAGAAATTCTGCCTACAAACTGTCTTTGGATCCAAGAAGGCAACAACCTCTGCCCTTCCCTAAGTTTCCAGTTGGTGCTACAGATTTTGGATTTTTCCATCCATACAAGAGCATGAGCCAATCCCTTAACATTTTTTTTCTTCTCTCTCTCTCTGCATCAAATTCAAGTTTCTTTGGAGAACCCTGACTAATAAAGCTGTCATGATTCCTAGCTGTGACCAACATGCCTTGTCTAATTCCTTCCCTCCCCTTGAATGTGGGCACAAATAAGGTAGTAACTTATTCCTAACAAATAGAATGTGGCAAGAATGATGGCATGTCACCTCTAGATAAAGTTACAAAACAACTCTGGCTTTCATCTTTTATATAAGCCCTTGCTTGCTTTTTTGACTTCATTCTGTGATGGAAGCCAGTTGCTACAGCACTGTTTATAGCCCATAGGGGAAAAAATGAGGGAGACCCTTGGTCAACACCCAGCAAAGATATAAATCCTGCCAACAACCATGTGAGTAATCTTGGAAGGAACTCTTCCAGGGTTGAGCCTTGAGATGACTGAATGCCCAGCAGAGACTGTTTGCAGCCTCCTCGGATAGTACCAGCCAGAGGAGCCTGCTATGTTGCGCCCGGATTCATGACCCACAGTCACTTAGATAATAAATATTCATTGTTTTAAGCCAGTAAGTATGGGTTAATTTGCCTTCCATAATAGTTCTCAAAGATTTTAATGTTGTTGCTCATTTGAGGAAGCTGGAGGGACTTACGGCAGACGTGTCAGGTGTAAAGACACGCCAGAACAGTCCTTGTGGTTATCTGAAAACACAAACGCACACATTCAATACAAAAATGAGAAAAAAGGATGTCAAGCTAATAAATTATAAGTGGTTATAATATGGCACCTAAAAACTACATTGCATTTATTTATGGTTTACAGAGTACTTTCATATTCATTAATTCCTTCAATTCCCAATGCATTACAACAGCAACAACAAAACTACCATTGCATGCAGTGTTGGGTATTTCTTGATACATCAACTCATCAGTGATGGGCTTTCCTGCAGATGTACTTGCTTACAGAAGAACGCTCTATATTGCTAAAACACGTAGAAAAAAAGTTGGTGAACTAAAATGCTTTTTCTACTTTTCAAAAACAAATAGCTCATAATTTGGGTTTTGAAGGGATTGTGTTACCATTTTTAGTCTCATGTCTCAAATTTATAGATAGGAATCACCTTCTCTTGTGTCTAAGTCATGCACACTCCCACTTTTTAAACAGACACATGATCCTTACTCTTTTTATACCCCAAGTTAAGTTTAAAGCCTTTGAGTATCTCTTTATCTTTGTCAAAACTGCAGAAACTTCTTACACATCTTCTCTTCCTTCCCCATGCAAATTCAAAATATCCAAATTTTTATTGCTGTTGAACTTGCTTACCTTCCACTACAGTGGGCATGATTAGTAACTTACCCTTATTCATTTCTTGTATGTGCATGGTGATTAAATTTTTTCTACTTCCTATTTTAATCTCAGTAATTATAAGTTAATATTTCAATTTTGTGAGTTTCTTATATGAACAATTATTGTGTGTCTTTGTGTTTGTGTGTGTGTGCCTGCAAGATTGATAGATTTATATTAGACACTGAGAACTAGTGTGTTAATAAAGTTGGTCTAGTAACATGAGTTAAATCCAGATAAGATGTAATGCTTCACAATCTAATACCTTTTTTTAGAGTTATAAAGGGAAAGGGAAGGGAGGGATGAGGGAGGGTAATTGGGGGGGCACTCCTGGGGATAATTGCAATATCCAGAATATTTACACATTTTATACACATTTTATATTATTTTGTTAAAATCTTGTAAGGTTGTTCAAAAATAAAAAAAATAAATATCAGCAGATGGAATGAGGTTTAAAGACTTTCTTCTTTTCATTCAGTTATCATTTCCATGAGAAAAACTAAGGTAACTTTATATAGAAATAATATAATAACAGGTAACCAGAAAGATACATTTTGATTTACCTTAGCTAAATAGAGAAAAAGTACAACAAAGCATATTTAATACTTGGGGAATAAAATGCAAAGGGAATTTCTCTATATAATTTTAATTTTGATCTTAAAAATAGTAAAGAAATTAAAGATAAGCTCTTTTGTTTTCATCTTTTTCATTTTACAAAAGAATCTCTAAAAATTAAATCAGTTTCAGGAGGTGCTATTTTCATAAATATTTCAGAAAAGAGTTCTTTTTTCCATAACTTCAAGTGAGTTTTAAAGGAGAAAGTAAATCATAATAGTGAATAATAACCACAGGTTTATCTTAAATTTATCTCATGTTTTTAAATATACAAAGGATAATTGAGTGGCTCTTTCATTTTTTATAAAAACATTCATTTTTGAGGACAAGCCATCTTATACTACTACATGTAATTTATAAATATGCTTTGTCTGTACTGCTTTCAAAATGATTAACTAATGACCTTACTGTGAATCATGTAAATATCTCAATGATCAAAAGAGAATGGTGGGAAGTATATGGTTCATTCACATCAGATGAAGACCAAATTCCAGAGGATTACTTTATTAGCTTGGTTGATTGCAGGAAACATTTTTTATGTAAATTTTTAAAAACCCTGCATTATAATGTGATTTTGAGAGCTAAGAATCACCCGTTCATCTAATTAAACTTATTGAGCAGCCAGTACAGTCCAGGGCATGTGCTGGACAATGGGATACAGAGAAAAACAATCTACTCCAGTTTCTGGCTGTCATGGTGCTTATGCTCTCTAACAGGAATGGTGGGGCAGGACAGATAGGAAAAAAACAAACACCAAACCTATAAACAAGAAAGTGTTACACAGTGTGCTTAACAGGATGTGATGGTGGACAGTTGCAGAAGGACCACATTTCAGCAGACACGGGAATGAAATGGGGGCATCACAAGAACTGGGGAAGAACATCCCAGGCACAGGGAGGAGTAAAGGACTTAAAACCTGGGTATGCTTGTGAGACAGGAGGGACCATTGTGGAAAGAAGCACAGTAAAAAAGAGAAGTGAGGTGGCTGTGAAGCTGAAGATTGAGTGCAGGCCACACTGTGGAGTAAGATACTGGGTTTTATTCTCGGTGCAGACAAGTCATGAAATGAATGACAGAATCAAATAAAGTGCTCATATAACACAGTTCCAGGGTATCTGACCCCTATACATTATTTACTAATTACTGAATGTCATTTTTAAAAATTTTTATTGAAATTACATAATACTAGCGGAGACTCCCTCACAACAAACATCAAACCAAAAAGCTCAATCGTCACTAAAAATTGTCTTTTTGATTACAACATGTTATATCTTTGCATAGAAAGAATCAAGTGAATCTTTTTAAATTTTGTGATAATGGTGATTGATGGAACCCAGGGGCACTCCACCATTGAACTTACTCAAGAGTACTTTTATTATTATTATTATTATTATTCCTTATTTTGAGACAGTGTCTTGCTAAGTTGTTGAAGCTGGTTTTAAACTTGTGATCTTCCTGCCTCAGCTTCCCGAGTTGCTAGGATTACAGATGTGTGCCATCATGCCTGTCTCATGTTTCGATTTCTATTGTACAAATTGGCAAATCATTCTTTATCATGACTTTTAAAAAATTGAATGGGAGAAATTAAAAAGTAAGCTAACATACTTCAAGAACTATTGAAGAAATTTATCATTAAGGATAAAATCTGCCACCACATTAAGAAAAGCAGGAAAATTACTAATTGCATTATGACAAGTAGCTATTACCAGGTATAATAAAACAATGCATCTTCCTATTAGATAATACTCTTTATCAGAATAGTCTAAATTGAGTAGGTTTTCCTCAAAGAAAAGCACAAAAATTAGTCAGAAACAAATTTTAAAGACATTTATAATTTTCTTATCAGTTTTTCCAAATTAAAACATAGCCATTTCTGTGTAATTGTTGTCTATTTGTTTCCATTTTTCAAGTTTGAAAGATGAGTCACAACTCCACTATTCACTACATAACAAAGACATAGCATTGTTTTTTTAAAAAAACTTAATCCCATATATTTGAAAACTACATGCCATATGCTATAGGACATCAAAGACATCAGGCAATAATAAAAACAGCCAAAATTCAAGCAGGAATATGAGATGATTAACAGATTCTGGAGAAAAGACACACAACTTCTAAACTTGCATACTATAATGACTTGTAAGGAAATCTCAATTATTGTGAAATAATTTTATTATATAGAATGTAGTAATCTTGTATGGGGTTTGAATGATGAATAGATATATATATCCAAAGTAAAAATCATGTCTGCTTTACAAAAAAGCTCCAGAAATTAATATATAGAGAGGGAATATTAACAAAGACATATATTTTAAAACCATAGTGGGCACATTCTGAGTAGTGGCTAAAGGAATCTGCTTCTATCATATTTATCTGGTCAATGTTATCCATTATTTCAAAGCATTTGTAAATATTATGGGGTGTATGTAAATGTGTGAGTATGTAGGGATTGTTTTATATTATGGACAATGCTTTAGGAAATCCATCATTATTTAACTGTGGGGTGGTAGAATTACTATTCTGTGACTTTAAAAATTGTTCTGTTTATGCAAGATATTAATTTATGGTTTAATAGAATTTTAGTTCAACAGAATTCTAATAGTTATCTCAAAGTAAAAATTTAAACAGCATATTTACATACACTTTAGGATTTACCAAAGTTTATTGTTCTTCACACATTCACTATTTCAAAATCAAATTTTATTACTGTAAAGATCCTGGTCTCTTTTGTTAACAGCTTTCTACAGTTTGACCTGAAGGCACGTACGCATATATTCTTGCATGTACGCAGAGTAAGATGTTCCAGTGGGAACAACTTGAAATCTATCAAACAAGGTGGTCTGGGGGTGGGGAGGGCTGGACCCATAGCTCCACAGCTGTCCCCATAGCACATGAAAGCTTTGGTGAGAAGCATATTTTGGCCTCATTGTTTGGCATGGAGATTGTGACCTTTTAACTCCAACATGATAGTTGTGACAGTGATGCATTATTATTTTCATAACCTCTACCCTGGCCTTACTCGAGTCACTCGGAAACTTCAGCTAGTTTTGCATATATCACTGATGATTTTCAGCATACTCGGACTTTGCCCTTCTGTTGTAGTGCAGTGCTGGGACCACAAGCTATGAAACCCCACAAGAACTGATTAATTTCAATTCACCCAGCTGCATGTGAGATCTGTCTCTGACATGTGTCATTCTAAATGTGGATGGTGCTTAGAAAGTTTATTATAACAAAGAAATATGTTGATACTTCTAATATTTTACCACATAAAATGGGAAAAAATGAAACCAGAACTGATACAGTTAAGAAATGTATAGAAAATGAATTCAGAATAACAAAGGCATGTGTTGGCTAAACAAGCTGGCTGGAAAGACTTATTCTGGAACAAGAATGAAAGAAAATAAGGGAGATGAAAGGAGAAGGAATAAATGGAAAAGTTAATCCAAGGCAAAAGACCAGAAAAATTGAATAATATCACTTTTAAAAATATGGGAATAGTAAAAAAAAAAAAAGTCTGAAATTTCAGGACTGAATTTGTGTGAATGAAAGGCAGAAAGGGAAGCAAACAATTATAATGTTGTATTTTTTATTTAAAAAAATCTTTAAGGTGTTTAATATTTATTTATTTTGTTATCTCATTAAAAAAAAAGTCCAGTGTTCATCCATGGTATTTATATGACCTCTTCCTTTCCTTCCTTTTCTGTGACTTCTTTCAGTGCCCAAATTATATCACACTTCTTGCTCAATTGAAAACAAGACTCACATCTGGGGAAATCACCAGACCAACAATGGCTAAAACACAATACCATGAAATGGAGAAATAAAACATATACGAAAGGTTCGGAATGCAGAGCTCAGGAGCGCAGCTCCATAGTGGCTGTTGCTATTTTGCGTCTCATCATGCCTCAAGTTCAGAAACAAGTTGGGCTGTCCCAGGGTGAATGAACCTTTCTGCAGTGAAATCGTAGAAGTCTTGCGGGATCCTTGGGTTGTTCTCAAGGTCCTCATATTCAGATGCCTAAAGGATCATCTCGCATTGATTCAGCTGCCTCAAAAATTTGACTTCTGCACTAGTTTGGGTCTCATCCTCTTCCCAAAGTTCACAGAACTCCTTGCTGAGGTGGTGTGGTAGGAGATGGGTTGTGTGTCATAGCTTCCTTTCCTCATCAGTGTTTTTCTTTGGGGATGTCATCTATAGGTGCTACATCCCCAACAATGTACTCTGCCACATTGTGAACCAGGGCTTAGCATATACGTCTGTCTTTGTTGAGACATATGATCATCTTTGTTCACCATGGCCATAATCACCATCCAATACATATGATCTGATGTGCTCTCTGGATATTTGACATTTCTGTATACTCAGCTTGTCTATGGGACTCCATGGAGCTGCCCCATAGCTGCAGGAACTGCAGCAAGGGCCAAACCCAGAGTCATCCCCAATTTATCTTTCTTTCTTTCTTTTTTTAAAGAGATAGGGACAGTGAGAAAGAGAGAGAAGGAGAGAATCAATCTTCTTTAGTTTTTTATGTGGCCTTCATTCCTCCAACACTTTGTTGTGTACATGGTGCTGGGGTTCAAACTCTTGTATTCTTGCATGCCAGGCGAGCACCATAACCGCTGAGCCACTGCTCCAGCCCCCTAATTTATATTTCAATATAAATATTGTACATTTCTACACATCAAATTTGTTGGGTAGAAAGCTTGTTATTAATCTATTGCAATCATACACAGTTATTTGACCAAAGTTTTCAGACAGGAATTCATTGAATTCTTTTGTCTAAAATAAGTGGGATCTAAAATGTTATTTGATACTTGATAGATTAGTACTAGCGATATATATTTGGTACTGGGGATTGAACCCAGGGCACTTTGCCACTGAGCTATATCCCTGATCTTTATTATTATTATATTTTTAATTTTGAGACAGTGTATTGTTAAGTTTCTGAGGGTCTTGCTAAGTTGATGAGGCTGGCCTTGAATCTGTAATCTGTCTTAGTCTCCAGAGTCACTGGGATTACAAATTGTGTTACCACACCCAGCTCTAGTGATCAGTATTTATAACAGTAAGAAGCTCTAACTAATCAACACTGAGATATTAGCTTATGAACTTGGCACCACATTTGGAGCTTAGGAAAAATTCAGTAAATGTTAAGACTTATCATTCTATCAGCATTATGAGTTGGAATATCTTTAATGGAAGAAACTGAAGCACACCAAATTTCTCCAACTGACAACACAAGAATAGAAGGAAAGAGGAGAGAATGTGGAAGTAGTAAAAAGGTACAGAGACAGTTTGAAAACAAAATTACAATTGAAATTTATGTTTACTGCACAAAGCAGATATTCCCGGAAAGGTCCAACCTAAGTAGACACAGAACAGAGTTATCAGTGAAATAAAAAAATTTTAGTAAGCTGCCATGGTGTAGATAGGATGAAATTCCTGAATTAGAGGGCATGGGGTTGTGAAGAAGTGGGCAGTGTCCTGTTTCAAGGTTCTTCTATGATTTTTAGCAATAAAGTTCCCCTTGATCAGACTAAAGACAAACTGATTCTTTCTCATTTCTGGAAAAGAAGGAGTCAGTTCAACGGGATCCTGCAATTGCAGAAAAGAGAGACCATTTTTATGATGCTCTTGAAATTATTTTTTCAACATATATAGTTGCTTATACAACTGTCAACATGCAAAAGTCTTGACAGCTCTTCTTTTAACATAGCTCCCTTTACTTTTAGTTTTCTTATTCTAAAATAAATTACTGTCTTCACCGGATGAGGCTCCACGCTCACTCTCTCCCAAGGTACACTGGTGAATAATGCACCATTAGCTAATAACGTTCTGTATTTACAGAGAATTGAATACAAGTCATCCTTACTAAGGATTTATTCATGATTTTTCTTCTTGCAATAAGACAGAATTTTAGTCAAAAGGATTTTGAGATATGGAGATAAAAATTCATTCACTAGGCGGATATATCATATGACATTGGGAGGAATATTTCATTATGACATTGTAGTTTATTACAATATTATATGTATGTACTAGACACTTTTTAAATGGTGAATAAATGGAAAAGTTAGAAGAATAATTTTTAAATGTAAAACAAGAAAATCTAATAATGCCTTAAAAGCACACCGTAGCATAGGACAGTACTGCAGTACTGGTAGTTAAGTGGTAAGATTTCTATAAAAAGTAGTCTGATAATGAAAGAAATAAGTATCCCTAGACACTGGATGAGACTTGAAAATAGCATTCTATCAGAATCTAATCTTGAGCAAGATGAAAACTGGATGACTGCTTCACAAGGGTCTCAGCTTGCCTTTTCTGAGAAATTGTTCTCCTCTGCTTAGGCAGAGATGTATAACTACAGCAAGGTATTTCATCAAGTATATAGACTCATAGAATTCAGAAGTGAAAGGAACCCTGGAGATGGAGTTCAACTCTTAAACTTTACAGATAAGGAAAAAGAAGGCTATAGAGATTAAGAGTGTTGCCCAAAGTAATTCAGGTAACTGATGATACATCTGGGTCTCAAATTTAATCTTCCAATGTTAATGTTTAATGTACATTTTCTTATTTTTTCTTTTTTTTTTAACAGAAAGGGGGAATTCTGTCTCACAGAGACTTCCAAGGTATTATTCTCTCTGTGAAATATCCTTAAGACAAAGGAATTAAGCGAGAATGGATAAGTAGCCAGTTGTACGTAAAGACATCCACTTAAGGAGGAAGCTCAATTCTCTTAATGGGAGGTGGATGCATGGGATATGAGGTTATACATTCCAAGCTATTTAGCTTGCTTTTCTAAAAATAGCATGCAGTTCCTGCTTGGATTCATAGCTAAGTAGCATGTGGAATAATGGATGATAATAACCTATTACCTCTTAGGTTCTTAGAGTCTGTTGGTCTCTCCTACTTTCTCCCTCTAGAGATAGCCCTCTACATTTCATGAGCTCATCTTGTCCTGGTTGTTTCCTGCTTCAATAAAAGAATAGATCAACCATTGTTCCTAAGGGAATCAATGTATTGTTATAAACTATATCCCACTAATTAGAAAAGTCCTCCAGAAAGTCAGTCATAGAGTGGATTTCAGTTCACCATGCTCTCTCAGGAAGGGATAAGTAAAGGAAACAACATCCATTTCCTACTAGTGTTTTGGACAACAAATTTTTTCCCATACAGAAGTATTAAAAAAGCATGCCTGAAACCATGGATAAGTCTTAGAAAAAGAAAGGAGTAACATCTTTAATAATAGAAACTTGTTCTAGAATAGTTAGAAGCAAATGCTTCTATAAACTCTATCACACCCTTCATTTTTTCCTTCCCAAAGTGTTCTGAACATAATTTAAATGACCAATTTTCTGATTTCTTCCTCTCTTGAACACATAAATGAAAATGAGTCAAATACATCACAGTAATCACCAATAATTTTCTAAAAAAATACGTACATAGATATTGTAATAACTATTTGACTATTAAGCTATCTTGATTTTTACCTTATGGTTCTTTGCTCTAAATTAGCAACATTAAATTAATGAGACAGATGATGTTTTGCTGAGACAAAATCATGGCTCCCAAGGTGATCAATAGTAGGAGATTATTTGGGGATTAATTTCTCAAGTCAGGAAAAATTTCACATAATTAAAATGACTGCAAATCCCTTTAGAGAATGAAGAGTAAGGTTTCCTAATAGATCTAATACAGCCAGTTTCCTTGGCATTTGCAGATTGCTGTCGGGTGAGCCATGTTGTGGTTTGTTTTTAAAAAAGGTGTTTCTATACAGTTTAGCTTGCAGTTAGATCAAAGAGGTTATTTCTGTGCAACTGAAACCCTGCTGCAGATGGATGGACACAGGCTTGAGAGGAAAATAGGAAATACACCCAAGTGTAAAAACAGCATATCTGTGTCTTGTGCTCATTTGTAGCATAGTAAAGTTGAATGGAGCTCTGCTTTTAGAGAAGCTCAGACGCATCTCCCCTGTTGGATTTTTAATAGTACTTGGATTAAAAATGCACATCCAAATCACTTAACGGTATTGGTCGTCATGCAAATTAATTGGAATATGGCTATTCCACAGTTTTTTTTAACTAGAGTTTCTTCAAAACATAACCTGAGTCACTGAATTTCTCCTGCAAAATTTAATGACCCCTGAAAGCATATTCTTGAAGTATTAGGACTCTCCAGTTATCGATACATAGATAAAATAGTCTCCATTCATAAAGCACTAACACCTTTCGCTGTCACACCAAATGTATATCTGCTTTGTAAAATACAACTGAAATGGGGGCACTGTTAATACATGACAGGAGCTACACAAAAGTTTTCCTGGAGGTTGCTGAAAGCTGGCTTAGCAGACAAGCTTCAGTGCTAAATAAACCAGCACTATGAAAAAAAATCTTCAAAAAAGAATTCCTTTTGAAGCTGTCACTGCAGTGAGTTAGCCCCTTTTTATTTGGTATGCAATGCTTTGGGACTAGAAATTGCTAGCTTCCATTTGCCTCGTGGCAAGGAACAGAAAATGCATTTATTCCCTCTGCGAGATGACGACTTTCAGAAATGATGGCCTGTGCTGTTCCCAAAAGGGATCAAATGGAAGTCAGGCAGGCTCACCACCCTGCTTTTATAATCACTCCGTGAGAGAAAGATGTCATGGAAGACTACTATCAGAGCACGTTCCTGTTTCCATCATTTATGAATGCAAACACCAAAAAGAATCTGCAACGAAGTTTAAATTTACACTATTTCTTTGCTCAAAATAACAAAACTGCTTCTGAGTCATATATCCAGGGAAGTAAAGTCAAGTAAAAAATCCACCAATGCTAGGTATATACAGTAGTTTTTAAAAATATTGTACTAAGTTTTAAAATTCTTGAATGGTTTTTGAACTCCTTAGTGAACTACAGACTTCAGAAAAACAATCAAAAAACAGAAGATACAGCTCTTTGGGAACTTTAAAACATGATCACACTAATGTAATCAACACCCAAGTCAAGAAATGAAAGTTCTCCACTGTTATGCCCTTGCTGAGGGTGTGGAGCTTTAGCTTTCACACTTATAAACACACCATATTTAAACATTTATTTATTTTGAAGGAGTTGTCACTTGGCTAAAATTAGACACTTTTGACTAGCTTGTCTACTAGCTTCATGAACTTTCTTTGGATAGTTTTAAATATTATACCTGGTTATTAAAAATATTTTTAAAAATTTCTCTTTTGTTCTCAGTCAAAAGTACTATCATTTTTATTTCCTTATTTCTATTTTTAATATATAATCACTTTTAAATAGTAACTTGAATTTCCTTTTGCATTATCCCAATTACTGTCTGTTCTTTCCACCAAGGCCAGAATGTACCTGCAAAAGTCTAGGAACCAGTGAGAAAGTAAAAACAAAATACATCATAGAATAAAAATAGATTGGAAGAGCGTGGATTGAAGAGACTATTTTAAATACAATTTTAAATATAAAGCTGAAAACATATTTCACATACAAAATATTCTATTTTGAATAGGGTATCTTTATTGTTTTATTTTTTGAGATGGAGAGAGAGAAAGAAGGAGAGAGAGGAAGAGAGAATCAACTTCATTTAGTTTTTCATCTGGTTTTTGTTGCTGACACAGTTGTATATGTGGTGCTGGGGTTTGAAACTGGGTCCTTCTACATGCCAGGCAAGAGCTCCAACCACTGAGCCACCATTTCGGCCCTCAAGGGTATTTTTAAATAGTGTAAATGAAAGGTTTATTTTTAGGTATCTTGTGCATCAATGTGTTCTTCATTATTTGTTTAAATTAAACCTCTAATGGCTTCTGAATGTTAAAAAGAAAGGGATGGGTAACCTGAAAGTGAAACCATCCCATTTTGTTTTGAAAATAAGAAATTTACATTTCTAAAAACTGTAATTTAAATTGAATGTTTTTTAAAAAGCTCAGCTCAAAGTAACATTAATGGCCACATTTATTAACTCAGCTGTCCTAATCAACTTAAAATTAATTATTCTGTATTGTTTTAGTTCTTTGGTGAAAAAGATAATCCAAAGCATCTAATTTACATCTAATTATGTATTACATAAATATATACATCTAAATATGTATTACATATATATAGGCACATAGTAATAAGGTAATAATTAAGGACTATATTTAAAGCATTGTCGTTCATATATTTCATTTTGTATTGATTTTCAGTCATTCAATTTATTTATGTTGTAATGTGATATGAGGGTTAATAAAAACATGTACATGTACAAAGCATTTTGGATTAAAAGTAGTATATAAATGCTAAGAATCAATATTATGTAAACGGAAAAAAACTGAAACCCTTCAGTAACCCAAATTATCTTAAAATTTTCTTAGACATTCAGCAAGTCTTCACAGTGTAAGATGTCAGTGTAGAAGGGTCTGTGGTTACTGAACAGATTTTACTTTACATTCAGTAATGAATTGGGGTACAATATCCCTAATTTGGGAAACAAGAATAAGAAATGCCTGCAAAAAAAAAATAGGACTAGAAAGGCATGAAGCAGGAGAAATAGCCTTACAATAAAACTCTTGAATGTTTCCAAAGATGTAGAAAAGAGAAATTAATACACAATGAGAAGAAATGGAGAACAGGTAAAAGATTTCCAGATTGGACAAAGAGGAGAATAAATGTTTATTTGGGAGAAATAGGGAGGATAGAGGGTCTCTTCTGATTCCAGGTAAGGTTTATTTTAGTTTGCTAACAGTACATTTTGTAAATATTATTAAATATTTTATTTGAACAGAATCAACAAATTATTTTTAAGGTAAAATATTTATTTATTCAGGATACCCTTTTCATTTTTCAAATTAAGCAATTAGCTAACAACATAAAAGAAATTAGTTGTTGATGGGAAATGGAATGTGCAACCCTAGCACTTCTCTCTAATGACTTCCTTCTTTCCCCAAAGCTCCTATAATGTGATAAAGAAATATCATGGCCATGAGTGGGCAGTGAGTACAATGTGAACTGCAGGAAGCCTGCTGGAGATGTGTGGTCAGTAAAAAATACCATGCTAGTGTCACAAGGTCCCTGAATCACATTTCTCTAAAACTGAACTGTAGTCTCCAAATTTTGTGTGAAGAGCAAGTAACATTATTTTTCCTCTTAATTCCTTTTAGTTAAAAAGGAAATGCTATTTGCTGTTAATTTAGGTGGAATTAATTGATGATTATTATTTTCAAGCTCTGACCAGATTGAAAAAAAAGGAATTAATAATAAGTGTCTAAAAAAACCCAAGTTGTGCTGGGCACGGTGGTGCAGGCCTGAAATCCCAGCTGCTTAGGAGGCTGAGACAGGAGGACTGTAAGTTCAAGACCCACCTCAGCAACTTAGCTGAGGCTCTGAGCAACTTAGCAAGACCCTGTCTCAAAATAAAAGATAAACAGGGCTGGGGCTGTGACTCAGAGGTTAAGCATCCCTGCATTCAATCACCAGTAGTAATGAATGAATGAATGAATGAATGAATAAATAAATAAATAGAAAACACAAGTTGCAAAGGAGGAATGAAGGTAAAGCATAAAACATTCTCAAAAATAATCAATCAAAAAGCTAGAGATAAAGCTAGATTGCTTGTAGGAAAGGTTTCTTCCCCAGAAGAAATAATTTAAGCTAAATACTGTATTATTTTATATTGAATTTAACCCCATATTTTAAGGGATAAAGAATATTCAGTATATATTCTTAAAAATAAATAATACTGCAGTGCTTTACCTGTCTTCACATAAACAAGTAAATGACTATGTAATCGTGATGCTTAGTGACCATATTTAGGCATTAAAACAAACAGGTATCTAAAGAAATATAAGAGATGAGTAAGGCCCATTTAGTCTTCCATACTGATGGTGATTAAACAAGTTGAAATGCAGGAAGCTAGAGAATCATAGAGCTCACATTTATATGATGAGACTTGCACGAGCAAAAAATACTGCAGGATAATAAGCTTCTTTTGGACCATTTAAGAGGTACTGAAGAGTCCTAAAATCATTCGCATGACTCACATCAAGCTGCCTGTGTACAATGAAAGCTATACAAAAACATGAAGAGCATCTGATGATAATTCTGAGATCAGTGGGATTAGAAAGCAACCTGATTTATAAATATCCCTACATGATAAGGCAAACAGATTACTGTATACATCAGAATGAAACAGCACAAATGAGAGGAGTTGAGCTATTCTGATCTTTATTCATAGTTATTGTGCATGAGTTCATTCCTTAGGTAACTGTGATTCAAAGGTCTTTGAAAAACATTACTACTTACTTGTTTTATATTGTTAGGGCATGAACTTTGGCATACATATAAACTAGTAACCAACACAAATTATTTTGGTTTTTAATAACATTGTTCTAGTAGCTACATCACCTTAGGCAAGTCAGGTAACCTTTCTGAGCATCGATTTTCATTTCTGCAAAATAGAGGGACTAGATGCTCCCTTCTAGTTATGCTGTTCTCATTCTATTACCCTGAACACTCTACTTAGTCTCTGATTATAAAAACAGGTGCTTAAAAATGAATGATTACACAAGACATAAGATATACTGTATTTACTCCTTTCTTTTGAGAAGAAAAGTTAGTTTCCACCTTGAGGATGCCTCTCAGCCCACATTTCAAGCTCTTCCCTTTACATGAAAAGGCCTAAGATTTTGCAGAATTTGTGCAAGTAGAATGCTACTTTCTTGTCAATCATTCCTCTCAGCTAATTCTATGGTTTTCTCCATTTCTTTCCCTGCCTAGTCTCTTTCTGGCACTACATATATTTCACTAAAAAAAGAAATGTAAAAAATGAGGGACATAATTTATTTGGCCTGGTCTTCCAAAAAAAAAAAAAAACAAAGCAAAAAAAAATACACAACACTATCTGGATTAAGTGTGAAGAAGAGGGAATACCAAGAAAGTTAAATATGCATTGTAAGTGGCTTTTTATTATACTATTTTAAAATCCAAAGACCAAATTTTGTGTAGCAGTTAAAAATAAAAATAGTCTTTTATATTTCTAAGTGAAACAACGTATGAGGATAACCATACAGTAATTAAGTGCATTTTCTCCTTTCATGGTTCCCTTTTTTCTTAAGAGAATTGAGATTTAATTAAACTTATTTTGGTAAATGCAAATTATTCTGCTCATGTCCTACATCCAGGAGATTACCCTGGCACACCTGTAGTAAAGCAAAAAATGTAGGAATGACTTCAGTCCTTACTGAATATTTGCCACTTGTCAAATTTTGGTTTGCATAAAAATTAACCAGGGAGCTTATTAAAATTTCAGAATACTGGGTCTATCGGTATGCCGGTAATGTACCAGCTCTCTGAAAAACACATGCATGTGTGTATGTGTGTGTATTTATTGTAGTTTTTACTTTAAAAATTGTAAAATACACTTTAAAAATTTTTTTAAATACCCAATAATTTATGTCTTGTGAATTTTGTAAGAGCAGCTGAATTTCATAGAATTCTTTCCTTGATTTTTGTTGAATTTTTTGATAGCCTACCTATGATTGCGATTGTCCAGTGAGTTGTTTAGAACACAATGTTCATTTATATCATCCTTTAATGAAACAACAAAGACATCTGTGAGGACTGTACTTGCTCATTAATGATGTCAGCAAAATCTTTGCTGTAGTGGATATGGGAATATTGAAAGAATATTTCCTCGAAATTTTGACCATTCACAGTAATCTGCATTACTAATATTTTTTCTATCATTTTCTTCTATCTAGACAAACTAAAACAAAACAAAACAGATCAAAGTCTAACGTGCAGCATCTGTCAATGTCCATGGCATAAATTTTCAGTGTGGCTGATTTCAAGTCACCATCTTGATGTCACTGAATAAAAAGTTAGGAAGAAATGAGAGGCAACACAATGTTTTGTACTATGTCCACCATACAGACACAACACATGTAAAAATCCCTCATTAGCACAGATGACAGTAAAATGCAGTAAAATAATTAGGTGATAATTCTTGAGAATCGACTGTCTTTTCCAAATGATGGTTATTTTTAACAATCAGCTCACAAAATACCTACAAATTACCAACTGGCACTTATATAAGCCTCTTGTAAGAGCAGCTCCAGGACACCACCACCTGAGCCCTGTCTGCTGTGTATCTGGTCCAGTAGGTTATTTTGAGACAGAAGTTTTCATTTTCACCAATGAAAAATCAGGGTGTAAAGTAGGGCTCAAATTAGATTACCAGAAATTTTGATCTAGATTATGGATTTTAGAGGTAATTCTATTAATATCTTCCTTTAATTCAAATCACTTTAATGGAACATTACAAGGAGATCCTTTGTTTAAGAAAAACACCACAAAATTTTTAATGTGTGAAAATATCTAGCATAGATAAAGACATGGGGCTTGCTCATTCACTGTAGACTGTAAACTGTAAAAATTTTGTTGGATAATTTGCTAGAATCTGTTATGAAAACACTGTGACTCCCAAATCCTATTTCTAGATATCTACCCTGAAGAAGCAAAACATGGTTACCTAATGCATTTCTTCACATTAAAGTGCACTGCAGCATTGATTGTAATAGCAAAAGCTTAAAACTAAACACCTTTAATAGAGAACAGGATACATAAATTATAGTACATCCAAACAACAGGATACTAGGGAGCCATTATAAATAATGGAAGAGTTCTGCATGTGCTGTCTTAGAAATATGCCAAGGGCACACTGCTAAATGGAAAACAACAGATTCAGATCACAGCGTATGGTCAGATTTCTGTCCAAAAAAGAAAGTACATATATACATGTCTAATATTTCTGTATAGAAATATTAAGATAAACATATAAAAAACTGATAGCTATAAAAAGTAGTTGCCTGGGGTTTGGGTGAGGAGTAAGAGGGAAGAAAGAGACATGAAATCAAAGAGGGTTTTATGCATTCTGCTTTTCTCAACAGTAGTGGTGCGATTTTTTACTTTTCTTTTTAATGATTTGCTGAATATCGAAAAGATGGAAAAATAAATTTGAGGAGTTTTTCTTTTAAAGGAAAAACATGCCAATACTTCCAGGCACCTCCAAACCTTGTTAGTATTTTAACTGATAACTCAGATGTTAAGGAATAGGTTTCCTTGTCCTAACAATGGAACTTTTTGCAATTCTAAAATCAGCAAAGCTGTGGAAAACTCGGGTTTTCCCATAAAAATCTGGCAGCAAAATATGACCTAAACAGACTGCGATGCTACTTACCTTTTTATCCCTTTTGGTGTCAATATTTGAACATTCTGTTACAGGAATATTAGTTATTTGATTAGGGATGGTGCCTCAGATTACTGGAAGTGATATAATGTAATACATAATATATGTACTTGAGTCCCTTTAAAAAATGTTGGAAGTTCTCAATTCCAAACCACATCTGACCCAGAAAGTTTGGATAAAGATTTATGCTTCCATATCAAGGATTATTAGAGAAGTGGAACTGGCAGTTACAGAGGGAAGGAAGGGAACTTGGCAGACTGCATGAGCAGCACAGCCTCAGGAGACAAAGGGGAAATTGAGGAAAGTGCACTCCTGAAACCAAGGAGGAGGCTTGTTAAAACAGGGACTGTCCCTGGAAGTGAGAGCTTGGAATAATGTGTGTTCTTGAGGAAGGGGATCAGGATTGTTGATCCATGTGCATGTGTCCCGTGCAGGCAAGGCCAGGCTGAGTGCTAGAGAGGTACCATCTATGTCTCCCTTTCAGTGCCAAGACTCAATGGCTTCCAGACATCCCAGCTGGGGAAGAGGAAGAATTAATGCCCCTTCACAACATTTGCAATTTCAAAGAAGATTCTTTAATATGGAAAATAATTAAAAATGCTCTAAAATATAAATGTTTAAATACTCTCATCCACTATAGCCTTCAATCTGCAGAGTGAGGAAAAGTGGGCTGGGTGTATCTTGTCGGAAAGCATGCAGGAGCAAGGTATTTATATAGATTTGGGGAAGCAACAGAAGAAGCAATGGGGAGGAATCTTTGACCCAGTTTCCCACTAACTTTGCAATCAGGTATCAGGGAGTCAGGAGCACTCAAATGCTTTCACTGAAGTCAGAATAGCCTGCTTTATACTGAAATGAAATAATTTTAAGTGCAGCTGCCCTGCCACTGATCTCTGCTCTATCTTGTTCAAAAATGCATTAGCAAGGGATTTTTCCCAGGCTCACAATTTCAAAGCTTTTTCCAATAGCTTGCTGGCAATAGCCTTGTAAGAGGCAGAGATGCAGCTGGAGCCACAGTGGAATTAGAATTCCTCTGGAGTCCTCTTTCCCTTTCCTCCTGCCGCTGTTAGCATTCCTGCCTGCTTGCTCCACTATTCCTTCAGTTGTGGAAAGATAGCAAATTTTTATGTATGCATGCATGGGAGTGTGCAAACCTGTGTCCAGGAACATCCACCTGCATAAGCTACACTGAAGTCACACCTAAATGGATCAGAATAGCAGGAGAAATAAAGTCTGAAGGTCACCAAGTCCAGTACTAGTGTTCCCATAATTTTATGCAAAGAATTCCCCATGAGGGCTTCATGTCAGTTGACTCTAAATTTCTAAACAATAATAACAACAATGACCAAAAAAAAAAAAAAACAAAAAAAACCCCAAAAACAAAACCCAAAACAAAGCTAGAAAACAAACCTAAATGAAAAGTATCTATATCCTGAATCTAAAGCATAAATTGAGAACAAGGGAGAAGATTGCTCTTAGGAAATCAATCTGCAACTGGAAACATCTAGCTGTGTCTTGCCTGTTTTTCAGTCCCCTCTCTAACTGCACTTTGTGCCGGCATACAATGTCAGTTATTATTTTATTTGTACTTATCTCCACGAACAGGGAACTATGTAAGGGCAGGCTTGTGTCCTTACTAATGTTTGCCTCCTTGTGCTGTACCGTTTGAATTAAAATGAGTTGAAGTAGTAGCTTGACAAGAAACGGGGCTACAGAAAATACAGAATAGCAGACACCAGGAAGCAATAAGCCCAACACTGTGGAAAAACCTCTACATATTCCTAAAAATTAGAAAGAAACTATAACAGTAGTGAATATTCACTATGACATTCCAAGATTGTGAAGAAAAGAGGGAGAGGAGTAAGGAAGATTTGGAACTATCATTTATTGCCAGTCTCTTCTGTA
>PVKS010027854.1:0-27081 GCA_004027875.1 Aplodontia rufa
CTCCAAATCAGTCATGGAGCCAACTCAAATCCTGGCCTTCCGATTATGAATTGGAACTACCAGTGATTTTTCAACAGAATGATGTGATGGATTCTGGTAATACAGTGTGGGCAGGAGGTAGCATATAATAGAATCATACTAAGAGGCATTTTCAAACCATTTCTTCAGGGCCTGACAATCCTTTCCACAGAAGTTCCAAATGAGAACAGTTGCCATAGTAAAGTACGGTTACCGATGGGTTTATGCTCTCCTTTCTGGCCCCTAGGAGTGCAGGGTTAAAAACAACAAAAACGGGGGCTGGAGCGGTGGCTTGGCGGTTATGGCACTTGCCTGGCATGTGCAAATACATGGGTACAAACCCCAGCACCCACATACACAGCTAAGTGTCAGAGCAACGAAGGCCATGTGAAAATTTCAATAAAAATGGATTCTCTCTGTCTCTGTCTCTCTCACTGTCCTTCTCTCTTAAAAACAACAACAACAACAAAAGCAAAACAGCAGCAGCAAAGAGGGTGGAGAAGTCCTACTCCGCTGTTATGCTGCCTCAATTCATTTGTCTGGTTGAATACACTCACTTGGTAAAACCTAATAAGTACTTTAGTGAGAAAGAGACTCAGAAGTATTGTGTTTGGACAATAGTAAGTACTTAACGATGAGCTTGGGTCCTCTTCATATAATTTTGTATCTTTCTCTGATGGGGGCATATAACTTCAACCCACACTTAGATGACACTTATCTCTGAGTAAGGGCAATATATGGATCTTCATGTTAGAAAGTTTTAGCTTAGTATTGATTCATGCTAAAAGTTTTTCTACTCTTACCATGATTTTCTAGTATGCAGTCTCTTGCTTTATTCTCCTTTTTCTTTGCTGATATTAAGTTCTTATATGATAAACTGATTGGTATGCCCTTATTCATCACCCTGTCCTAGTGCTTGTTACCTCTTTCAGCTTCCCTAAGATTAAACAACTATCTACCTGCCTGAATAATTGCTATTTTTTTTGCTATAGGATTCACTTGCCAACAGCGTTTGCATCTTATCTTAGCACCTTTATGTCCTTCCCACCCATGCTGAAAAAAGATGAATGCTTCCTTGGAATATCCTTTCAATAGTGAACCTCTTGGTGGCTCAATGGTTTTGGAGCTTGCCTGGCATGCTTGAGGACACAGGTTCAGTACCATGTGCACAATGAAGAGTCTGGGCAATGAGCAATGAAAGCCACATGAAAAACTAAATAAAATTGTTTCTCTCTTTCTCTCTCTAGAAGAAGGAGAAAGTGAGAAAGAGAGAGAGAAGCAATCTTTATTTAGTTTTTCATATGACTTTCATTCCTGGGACACTTCATTATGTACGTGGTGCTGGGATTTGAACTCATGTACTCACATATGCCAGGCAAGCACATAAACACCGAGCCACCACTCCAGCCCTGTCCCTCTCTCTTAAAAAAAAAAAAAAATAGTGAACCTCTTGCCTGGTTTGTATGTTCAGCTAGCTAGTCTCCTTTCCTCTCCTCTCCTCTTCTTTCCTCCTCCTCCTCTTTCTCTTCCTCCTCCTCCTCTTCCTCTTCCTCTTCCTCTTCCTCTTCCTCTTCTTCTTCTTCTTCTTTTTCTTCTTCTCTCTCTCTCTCTCTGTCTTCACACTGTAGGCTCTCTTATTGCAGTTTTCCCACACATCACCTGGGTCTCTCAGGGAGGAAAATGGCTGAAGTGTGGGTTACCTGTCTGGTTCTGGGAAGATAGTGTAGTACAACTATCCTAAGGGGAATATCTTTCATTTTTGAGAATCTGTAGTTTCTATGAAGCCAAGCTACCCAGAAGGAGCAGTAAGGTGCTGAAAGGCAGCAAGTTGTCCGAGAGAACTACTTTTAAGTTTTGCCTAAGGCTGACCCTGTATTACCGGACATTCAGAAACATGGTCCAGGGAGGAGAGCTGTGTCACATTTTCACCTGTTGTTTTCTGTATTAATTATGTATTGCTGCTTAATAAATTGCCACAAACCTAGTGACTTAAAAGGATATGATATAAAAGCACAAAATAAAATAGCACAAAATTTGAAGTTCAGAAATTCAAAGTGAGGATTTGGGGCTAAAATCCTGTGGGGAACTATAAAGAAGAATATGTTTCCAGCTTTTTGGGAGCAGTGATATTCCTTGGCTCTGGCCCATTTCCATCTTCAAAGCCAGAAATGGAGTGTTGAAGCTTTCTGTACACTATAACACTATGACACTGCCTTTCTCTTCCAGTTCTTTATTTTTCTCCCCTTTGACACCAGGGATTGAACCCAGGAGTGCTTAACCCCTGAGCTAAATCACCAGCCCTTTTTTATTTTTTTATTTTGAGACAGGGTTTCACTAAGTTACTCGGGGCCTTGCTAAGTTGCTGAGGCTGGCTTTGAACTTGCAATCTTCCTGCCTCAGCCTCTCCAGCCACTGGGATTCCAGGTGCTCTTTCTCTTCTGCTTCTAATGACACTTAAGAATACATTGAGTCTACCCAATAATGCAGTATAATTTCTCTCCATCTCCAGGTCATCTGATTGAGCAACCTTGAATTCCATCTGCAACACTAATTCCCCTCCATCATATAATTTATTCATACATTCTGGGGAATAGGACATAGACATTGTGGGGTAGGCCATTGTGTCTTCCACAACAAATTCTCATGGTAAGTGAATAGCTGTAATAACATCCTTTCCTTGCAATTCTCAAAGACAAAATACAAATAAAAATGTTCCAGGCTCTTTGCCGTTAAGGGATCCATGTAATACTCTGAAAATTTTGGAGAAATCTAGAAGGAAATTGTTATGCAATAGCTTGTATGAATGTATCTTTTTAGAAGTGTCTGTGGTACTATAGTTCATCTTCTGTTTAGTGTTGGTTTTCACCTAGAAGCGTCATACCTAAGTATACAAGGAAAGCACTTATTCAGAACCAACACCAATAACCTTAAATGTGAGTCAACTCAAATGAAATGAGCATAGGTATAATCAGAAGAAATAGAACAAAAGATGGCTATATAAAAATAAAATAAAATCAGGGCTTTTTTTTTCATTCTGACAATAATGTAATAATTTTCTGTCTTAAACTGTCATTTCCTCTGGCTCCAATCTTGGATCCCTTCTATGCTGTTTATTTAGCAGCCAAATCAGTAATTTAAATGATAGAACTTATTCTGCATGCTAAATTCTGTTTACAGAATCAAAGTATTTTCAAATGGAAGTGCTTATCTGGAATTTGGAGATGAGATCTACCCAATTGCAGAGAAAAATTTAAGTCTGAGAAGTAATTAAATTACAACATGGTATTTATTGAGCTCAAAATTAGTTTGTTGAAAAAAATTAAATGTCTCCTTGTTTTTATCTTTCCTGTTCACTTTTAAAAGAAAAATTACTTTATTGATTTTGTGAATATAAAACTTGCTCATTATAATGAGTTCAAGTCATGCAGAAAAGTAAAAAGAGGTTTTAAAAAACAATCACCCCAAATCCCTTTTTTACCATTATTAATGTATATAATACAATGCTATTTTTATAAATAAGTATTGAAGTAGAAAGAAGCCAAATGAAGCAGAAATGAATTGGAATGAATTGCTAAACTTCAAATAAATTTAGTATTCAGAACAGGATATTTTATTTCCTAAGAGACCTTTCAACTATTTAAACAAGATTATTAAAAATATTAATATGTTGAGATCATAGCTTTAAGATCTGCATATTTCACTTTTGGATGGCATCACTTGAACAGAAGTGGTGCCATCCTTTTCTACTATCTCTTGATCTTATGGGTAGTATTATTTATGTATTGCTAAATGTTATATATTGGTATTGTGTTATATTAGATGTGTTTAAAATTGACTCGATATTGACCTAACACCTTTCATGTGTCTGTGTCTTTTTCATTCATTTTTTTTGAGTAGCTGGATTTCATTGTCTAGTACATAAAGTGCACTTGTCTGGTTCTTGTTTTGGTCTGGCTTGGCTTTCTGAAGAAGGGTGTGTGGGTGTTTTCTTCAGGCTTCTTTCATGCTTGATGCCATCTGCATGTTCCATTGGAGTTGTACACCTTGTACACAGGATTTGTGCACTCTGTTTGGACGCTTGGTATACATTGGAGGTTTATAATGCTGGATTATGTTTCTTTGCCTTAAAAAATTTTTAAGATATTTTCCAGTGACTTCTGTCACTGCGTGATGCTATGCAATAATATGTGACCCACTAAGGACTTGTCTCAGGGCTGAGTGTAATAAAATTACCTTGGAGCTCTTGTTTTGTTTTCAATCTGCAGATTAAGTTTTTTGCTTCATTTCAGAGAAATTTTTTTTTTTTTTTAAAAAGCATGCATGTTGGGGCTGGAGCAGTGGCCCAGCGGTTACAGCACTTTCCTGACATGCGCAAGTACACGAGTTCAAAACCTAGCACCACGTACAGAGTACAGAACAAAGTTTTGGAGGAACGGAAGTCACATGAAAAACTAAATAAAAATTGCTTCTTTCTTTAAAAACAAAACAAAAAACAAACAGAAAAACATGGATGTTGCTGCTGGAGTGGTGGTTAAGTGGTTACAGCACTTGCCTGGCATGCACGAGTATGCAAGTTCAAACCCCAGCACCACGTACACAAGGCCTCAGAGCAACGAAAGTCACATGAAAAACAAAATAAAAATTGTTTCTCTCTTTCTTTCTCTCATTGTCCCTCTCTATTTAAAAAAAAGTATATATTATGTGTGTGTGTATATACATGTATCATACATGTCTTTGCATATATTTCACTGTGTTTCTCTGGGTTTTCTATTTAAAAGACATTGCTGTTATGCAGAATTTGTCAGCTCTCCTATGAGCTTATTGTGGTTGTTTAATTTCTTCTTTTATAAAATCTGCCTTTATTAGGATTATCTCAGCTCTTTCTTGCATTTGAAGTGTTTTATTAGTTCTTTAATGATATTCTATCATTGCTCTATTTCCTTTTGTTTATAGTCCATCATTTCTCTGTTCTTCTTTCAACTCATCTTTGAATTTTTTTTATTTTTAATAAGCTACTTTAAATGGCATGGCACTTGCAGAGAAATTAATGCACTTTGTTGAACTATTTTTCCTAGGCTTGTGTCACAGTTGGTCTTTCCAACATTCTTCCTCTCTTCCTCATTTGCTTACTTAACTGCCAAGCTTTTTCTCTTTACCTTGCTTGTGCTTGAGGACCTGTCCCGAACTGCATTTATTTTTTTTTTAAATGAAAGGAACACTTTGGTAATCTTTCTGTTTTAACTGAGCAGCTATCTTTCCCCTCATATCAAGTTTGAGGGCTGGAAATTTAGTATTTTAGACAGTGCCTTCCCTGACTCATTAGAGCAAACTGGGGACTGAGAAGTGAATGTTCAAGATTGTGCAAACATCTGGGCTCTGCTCTCATCTTGAATATTTTGTGAAAGGTCTTCTACCAGTGTTCTGTGTACCTACCTGGGAAATAATATACCTTACTCCAATTTGCAATATACTTGCAATTAAGATGGGTGTTTTTTATGAATATAGACTTTACATCTCTCAAAGAGAAAGCCCACACCATTTTTTTCTTGCTTGGTTTCACCTTCTCCTGTGTGACTTCTTGCCGGCAGGAACCGGACAATGCTCTCATTCAGGCGGTGAACTCAGGTTAAAATAGACCCACTGGTCTTAAGTTGTCCAAACACTTTATTTCTCCCTTTACCGCGTCTAACGGCCTCCAGGCGCTTCCCGCCTTCCCTCTCTTAGAGTCAAGGCCCTTAAGGCATTACATTTAGAGACAAGGCTATTCACATTCAGAGTCCTTGTTTCTACTGCCATACCAGAGTCCGTGTTTCTGCAACCAAGGCTCTTACTGCCTGCATCTTCTACTGCTGCTGATCTCTCCACCGTCGCCGCTGCTGCTGCTGCTGCTGCTGCTGCTGCTGCTGCTGCTGCTGCTGCTTCCATGCTTCTGTGCTTCTGTGCTTCTGCTTCAGGACAGGGCGGGTTGCTCCTTCTCTGGCTGCTTCCTTCTTGGGCCGCTTGCTCTACCTGACTAGCTGCTTCTCTATTTATCCATTACAACAGCCAATAGGGGTATAGTGAAACACGTTTATCCAATTGTACCAATGAGTGACCAAATAGCTTAGTCCTGCGGTCAGGCATTACAGTCACTAAGGAAGATACAAGCGAGCTGGGTCAGAGTTGTTTACCACCAATTCTTCTACAAGCCAGCTGGACCTCATGTTGGGGGATCCCCAACAACTTCTCACTACTCCTCAGCCAGAAAAAGTAGTAGAAAAAATGAAATAATGTTACCCGCTTCTGATGATACCTTTCCTACATTGGGTGGTTAATTTCATGTGTCAACTTGACTGGATCACAGGATACCAGGTATCTGGTTGAGCATTATTTCTGGTTATCTCTGTGAGAGTATTTATAGATAAGGTTAGTATTTGAATCAATAGAATGAGTGAGGTATATTGTCCTTCCCAGTATCAGTGGCCATCATGCAAGCTATCAAAGGTCTGAATACAACGAAAATGCGGAGGAAGGGAAATCATGCTCTGCCTAAGTATTTGGCCTAGAACATTGGTCTTCAACCTCTGGATTGGGACTATTGGCCCTCTGGTTCTCAAACCTTTAGACTCAGATGGAACTAAACCACTGACTTCCTTGTATATTTAGTTTGTGGATGGCAGATCATAGTTGCATACATATAATATGTATGATTTATGGGTGATCCATAAGCACTTTATTCCTGTGTCCATTCCTTAGCTCTCTTAGTACTGGAGGACATAGAATGGCTTCTGTGATGAGTAATATTGCCTCAGTCCTGGTGGGTAAGTCAGTGTGGTCTAGGTATAGTTGGTGGCCCATTTTGCTTTTAGTCTGAACTATTTCACCAGCTTAGCCTCTTAAAAGTTATAAATGTTATGTTATGTTTGTCTCCCACACACCCATACCTAGTGGGGTTTTTTTTCTTAATTCCCTTTCAGAACATAGGGAGACCCCAGTTGTACAGTTGGGGGATTCATCACTCTGTTTCTAGATTTCTCTATTTGATTCTTTGCCTTCCTTTTTTTTCCTTTTTTTTAATAGCCTTGATTTGTGCCTCTTTTCTTATATATGTTATTTTTTTAAAACATGATTTTTTACTATTTTTTGAAGTAAAACCTATAATTTTTTCTTTTGGTCACTTTTACATGTAAAGCTGAACTTGTTTTGTAAAAAATATTTATTTTTAATAGGCAATATATAATATAAAATGAAAAAGATACAAATATACACACAGTGAAAAGTAAGTATCCTATTCATTTCTGTCTACCATCAATATAGATTCTCTCCTTAGAAGCAATAACTGTTACCAATTTCTAATATAAATCTCAAGAAATTATTTCTGGAAATATTTGTATATATCTAACACACACAGATATTCTTTTTTTAGAGGTTTTATTTTGTTTTTGTTTGTTTTGTGTGGTGCTGGGGACTGAATTGAGGACTTCACACATGTTGGGCAAATGCTTAATTACTAAGTCATGAGTTATATCTCCAAGCCTTTTTTTTTTTTTAGTTTTGATAGAAATGATATCTTGCAACATATATAGTTTTATACTTTTAAAACTTATGACTCAAAGGTAGCTCTATATAAAAACATATTCAACTGCTGTACTTTTAAATTTCCTTTTATGTCCACATATAATTATATAACTCAGGCTCATGAGATATCATAAAAATAAACTTTTGTTTTCTCCTGTTCTCCTTTAAAATTTATTCTATGGGTATAATCTTCTCCTGCCCCTAGGTGGAAACTTGGGTAGACCCTTATGACTTTTCTTTTCCCTCGAGGAACAAGAGTCCCATAGTCACTTTGTCAGAAAAAACAAAGTGAACAGCACCCTGCCCGTGCCTGACCAGCTCCTCTAGCCTAGTACACCTGCCGCCCGCGCCCACCATGGCCACCGTTCAGCAGCTGGAAGGAAGATGGCACCTGGTGGACAGCAAAGGCTTTGATGACTACATGAAGGAACTAGGAGTGGGACTGACTATGGGAAGATGGGTGCCATGGCCAAACCAGACTGTATCATCACTCGATGGCCACAGACTCAACGTGAAAACCGAAAGCATTTTGAAAACAACACAGTTTTCTTGTACCCTGGGAGAGAAGTTCGAAGAAACAACAGCTGATGGCAAAAAAACTCAGATGGTCTGCAACTTTGTTGATGGAGCATTGGTTCAACAACCGGAGTGGGATGGGAAGGAAAGCACAATAACAAGAAAATTGAAAGATGGGAAGTTAGTGGTGGAGTGTGTCATGAACAATGTCACCTGTACTCGGGTCTATGAAAAAGTAGAATAAAAATTCCGTTATCATTTTGGACCGGAATTAGCTGCAAGAATGAAGAAGCTCAGTTCAATGAGCAGATCTCCATACTGCTTTTTTTCATTACTATGCTCAATTATCTCTTTATCACAAACATTTTACATGCAATTATTTCAAAGTGTTGGTTTAACTAGGATCATCCCTTTGGTTAGTAAATAAATGTGTTTGTGCTAAAAAAAAAAACCAAAAAAACAAAACAACAACAACAACAACAAAAAAAAAACCCCACAAAGTTAAATCTGTACAGGGCCCAGTTATTCAAAATCCAGAGATTAGCAATTCAAAATTGAATTGATAACAATCTTCTTTCCAACCAAGCTTTGTGTAGGAAGTCAGCCAAGGGAAAGGGGAAAAGAATCATTCTAAGGTTAAACTCTACAGCCCTGGGGAGTCATTCAAATTTCTCTTCTCACCTCTCCCAATTTGCTAGTTCCTAAGCCCTCCAGTCTCAGAGCTGGGAGGATGGAGAAGGACAAGACATTTGGACTGGTCCCCTTTAAGTTGCATGACTTAAATACATGCATTCTTTTCTTCTAGACCTGGCATCTTTTTACAATAGACTTTCCCTGGCGGCTTCTTTGAGATCCTCTGCTGAGTGCAACCAAATATAACCATTTTTATGTGGATCATTCATCTTATCCTTCAGCAGTCTCCTTTCTATTTTGCTTCAAATTAATGTTTCTCTGGCAGTGCACTCTACAGGGTAGCTTAGTGACGAGTCCCCTCATCCTTTGCTAGTTTCTAGCAGCTCTCTTGGACCAAACAAAAGGTGGCCTCAGCTTGGTTCTTTCTCTCCTGTGTGTAGTCAGTTCCCTAGGTTAATGTCTTTCCCCTTACAATTTTGGGACTCTCACCACAACAGAACTCTTGGCTTCAGCCTGGTTATTATTTGGATATGAAGTGTCCTCCAAAACTCATGTGTGAAACAATGCAGGAATATTCAGAGGTAAAATGGTTAGATTAGAAGAGCTGTAACCTAATTAGTGTGTTAAGCCATCTGATGGATTAGTAATTTGAATGGATTAATTGGTGGTAGCTTTAGACATGTGGGGGTATGGCTAGAGGAAGTAGGTCGCTGGGGGCATGTCCTAGGGGATTATATTTTGACCCTGGCTCCTCACTCTCTGCTTCCTGGCTGTCATGAGCTAAGCAGTTTTCCCTCCCACCATGCCCTTCTGCCGCAGTGTTCTGCCTCCTGTAGGACCTAGTTATGAAGTTGGCCAACCATGGTCTATACATCTGAAATCATGACTCAAAATAAACTTTCCCTCCTCTAAGTTGTACTCATTGGGTTTTGTTCAGAGCGACAAAAAGCTGACTTAAACAGCTGTCAAGTGGTTAGTTAGCCTTTTTTCACCATCTAAACATCTCAACTCCCAGATAGTGGAGTCCCCTGCAGAGAATGCATCTCAAACTCTCTCACTGGCTATATTGGAAGCTCCTTCCTAGTACTTTGCTGAGTCGTGTTGATACCTGAGACAAAAGGAAAAAGGTGTACTCCTACAAGTCCTTACCAAAATATGCTCACATATTCTCAAAAGTAAAAAACAGTTAAAAATGCCCTACCCCCCCCCCCCAATGACTATATGCAAAGCCTCTCTGTTTTCTTAACTGTTGGTGTGCCTTTGTTAACCCTGTAAACATGCTCTGTGGGAAGAATGCAGGGCTGGACTGCCCTGGAGTCAGCCCTACATGGAAAAAATGCTTACATGATACAATGTCAGGGTCATAAAGCAAGCAAACAATATCCACCTGCTTTTATTTAAGTTTTTGCTATTTTGTTCAACACAGATTGTTTTTACATTCTTTTTGATTTTCATAAATCTTGCATTAAACTATTTTTATCTTCATTGTGTTTTGGGTACATCCTTAAATTTTTTACATAAATGCCTTATTGAGACATAATCCACATATTATAGAATTTGTGTAGAAAACTATTCAATTGAGAGGTTTTTTAGGGGGTTATTTTGAGAAATTTCAACCCGTAGGATTTTAGAACATTTTAGTTATCCTGTATAAAACATATCAACAATCCCTTCCTGTTTTCTCCAATCTAATTCCTAGGCTTAGGCAATCACTGATCTATTTTCTGTTGCTGTGCATGTACACAAAAGAAATGAAAACATATGTCCACACAAAAATGACCATATAAATTTACATATAATAGTCAAAGATGGGCCCCTTAAGTTTTACATTTAAGCTTGCTTCTTCCTTGGGCTGAAAGAAGGAACATCCTTCATTCTTCTCCCTTTGCATTGTTGTAACATTAGTCTCTGAGGAAATTGCTTCATAGGGTTCGCTCTCTTTCTGTACTCTGAGCAATTTTTGTAGCCTTGATCCAGATGAGATATTCATTCATCCTCAAATTGGTTCTGATTCAGTAATGAAGAAATAGTATAGGTTAGCATTTTGAGACAGATTTTAGAAATAAACTAGCTGGTTCTGTTACAAGTTAAGTTACTTAAACTCTTTGAACTTTCCTCTTCTGTAAAACTGAGGTAAACAGCATTATGTTCTTAAGGAGTTGTTGTAAGGTTTAAATGAATCAATTCATATAAAGTCCTTGTAAGGAATGCCAAATACTCAAAACGTTAAATACGCTAGCAACCTATAGCCCCATTTCCCCAGCCTCTGGCAACCAACATTCTGTTTCCTGCATCTAGGAGTTTGACGGATTTAGACACCTCATATAAATGGAATCATGTAGTATTTGTCCTTTTGTGACTGGATAATTTCACTTAGCCTGATTTTCCTAAGGTTCATCCATATTGTATCATGCATCAGAATTTTCTTCCTCTTTAAGGCTGCAGATAGTCCATTGTGGGTAAATACCACATTTTGTTATGCATTCATTTGTCAGTGAACATTTGGGTTGCTTCCAGCCCTTGGCTATTGTAAATAGTGGTACTAGAAATGTGGGTATGCAAATATTTCTTTGAGACCCTCGTTTCAAATCTTTTGGATATATACCCAGAAATAGGATGGCTGAATCATAAGGTGGTTCGTTTTAAATAAAAACAAAAATTAGGAACTGTTTTCCATAGACCTTGCACCATTGTGCAGTCCCACCAGCAATGTGCAAGGGTTCCAACTTGTCTACCTCTCCACCACCACTTATGCTTTTTAATAGTAGCCATCCTAACAGATATGAGGAGATAACTCAATGTGATTTTGATTTGCGTTTTTCTTGTGAATACTGAAGGCAAGCATCATTTAATAAGCTTGAGGGCCATTTGTACGTTATCTTTGGAGAAATGTCTATTTTAGTCCTTTGTTCGTTTTTTACTGGTTACTTGATTTTCTGTTTTTGTGTTGTATGAGTTTTGTGTATATTCTGAATTTTAACACCTGACATGATACATAGGTCACAAATATTTTCTTCCATTCTAGAGAATGCCTTTTCATTGTTGATTTTGTTCTTCGGTGTACTGAGATTTTTAAGTTTGATATAGTTATTTTATAATATCTGCTTTGTAAATTCTACATGATCTGTCTTTAGAACTTTATAGATGTCTTAGTGGCAACTTCAATTATAACATCCTGTAATATTTGTTTAATTGGTTCCTTATTGTAAGAATTTGAGATTTTTCCCAATATTTGCTGTTATCAGCAGTTGTATACTTCTTTACAAGTGACATTTTTCATTTGTGCAAGAACATTGGCGGGAAAAATGCCTAGAAGTGGAATTGTGGAGTAACATGATTTATGCTTTCAATATTTTATTTTTAACAGAGAGAGGGACAATAAGAGATAGAGTAAGAGAGAATCAATTTTTTATTTAGTTCTTCATCTCATTTTTGTTGCTCTGACTCTTCGTTATTTACGTGGTGCTGGGTTCAAACCTGCGTCCTAGCACATGACAGGCAAGCGCCGTAACCTCTGAGCAACCACTCAAGCCTTGCTTTCAACATGTTGATAACAGTATCAATTTATACTCCTACCAGAAAATTATGGAAATGCCTATTTTTTGATACACAAGACTATACAATATGGTGTATATCCAAATTTCCTAATTTGCTTATCTAATGTATAGTTGTATCTAATTGTCATTTTCATTTCACTTATTACAAAAAAAATTTCTTTTTTTACAAAAAAATTTAAGGACCATTTCATTTTACTTTTCTGTGAAGTGTGTGTTTCTTGCACATTTTTGGAGGTTTTCTTTTTCAAAAATTAAAGAAGATTTGTATACATTAAAGAAGTCAACTAATTGTAATCTGACTGGTAAATGAATATTTTTTCTTGAATTTTTATATCACTCACTTAATTTTTGCTAATGTTTCCAGAAAATTTGAGTTTACATAGTTTATTTACATCTTTTTGAAAAATCACACTTTCTCCACTCTGAGAACTCTTATGGCTTCCCTTTTTTCACAGTACATTTTTGATCCATCTAGAATTTACTTGAATATGAAATATGCAATACAGATTCAAACTTACGTTTTCCAGATACTTACCTCCACACTCTCTACACTATTGAATGAATAAAGCAATCATTTTCTTGTTTACTCTAAAGCTGTTCTTTATAATTTGTTCTATTCCCATGTATAAGTCTATTAATGTTTCATTAGTGTATTTTATAAATTACATATGTATATGTGTGTGTGTGTATGCAGAGACCAAAATTTCATACTCTTTAAATTTTTTCATCGTTATTGACATATAATTATAAGTGGGAATTTTATTTTTAAGGTATATAACTAGATGTTTTCAAACATGTACATTGTCAAATCCCAGCAACCAATTTAATTAGCATATTAATTACCTCACATGGTTATAATTTTTTTTATTTCCTTTTATTTATTTATTTATTTTTTGGTGTGGTAAGAACACTTCAGACCTGCCCTCTTACCAAATTTGAAGTGTACAAGACAGTATTGTTAACTTTAGCAACATGTATGTTTAATTTCTAGACCTCGTTGATTGTGCATAACTGAAACTGTTTATTCTTTTACCAACATTACCTCATCCTCCCCCCACCTCTGACAAGCCTTGGAAACTACCTTTCTCCTCTCTTCTTCTATGAGTCTATTTTATATTCTACAGAAAAATGAGATCACGATGACTTTATCTTTCTGTGTCTGGCATATTTCACTTAGCATACTGTCCTCCATATTCATTCATGTTGTCACAAATGGCAGAATTTCCTTTTTTAAGGCCACATACTATTCCATTACATATGCACATGTGCATGCACACATGTGCACACACACACACATTTTCTTTATCTATTCACCTGTCAATGGACTTGGTGTGTTTTCATATCTTGATTATTGTGAATAATGCTGCAATGAATGCAGGGTTGCAGATGTCTTTAAAATACTGATTTCATTTCCTTCAAATTATAACAAAGTACTTGAGATAGTCAATTTAAAAAGAAGAATGGTTTATTTCGGGTCACAGTTGTAGAGGTTTTGATCTATGTTAATTTGGCCCATTGCTTTTGGCTGTATGCAAGGCAGTATATCATGGCGGGAGCACATGGCAGAAAATGCTTGTTTACTTCACGACTGGGAACAAAATAGAGGAAGAGAATGCAGTCACACAGTCTCCTTCAAGGACATGCCTCCAAAGACCAGATGTCCTCTAAGAAGTTTCTACCACTTCCCATGAGTGCCAAGCTGTAGACTAAGCCTTTAACACATGGGACTTTTGGCAACATTTCAGATCCAAACTATAGCAGATGTTCAATTTTTAATTTTTTAAAGGAAAATCCATACTGCCTTCCATAATTGCTACACAAATTTACATTCCCACTGACAATATATAAAGGATCCTTTTTTCCACATCCTCACCAATACTTGCTATTTTTGTGTTTTTGATGATAGTCGCTTAAGCATGTGTGGAGATAAGCCATTGTGGTTTTGATTTGCATTTCTCTGCTAATTAGTGAGTCTGCACATTTTTTTTCTTATAACTGTTGACCATTTGTATTCTTGGGCAAAGTGTCTATTCAGGTTTTTTCCCATTTTTAAGTTGGGTTGTTTTTTGCTATTGAATTTAATGAATGCCGTATCTCGCAGTCTTTGGGCTGCCGCTCCACTTTGGTGTTGATTAGGATGATTTTTGCTCAACAGGAGCCTTTTAATTTATTGTGATAGCACTTGTCTATTTTTGCTTTTGTTGCCTGTGCTTTTATGGACATAACTGAAAATCATTATTAGGATCAATGTTAAGAAATTTTTCCTTATGTTTTCTTCTAGGTCTTAATTTTAACTCTCTAAACATTTCCCCCCCTTGATACCAGGGACATTTAACCACTAAATCACATCCACAGCCCTTTTTATTCTCTTTTATTTTGAGACAGGGACTCACTAAGTTGCTTAAGGCTTTGCTGTGTTGCTGAAGCTGGCTTTGAACTTATGATCCTCCTTCTTCAGCCTCCTGAGCCACTGGGGTTATGGGAGCGTACTACTGCACATGGCTCTAAACCACTTTGAGTGACACTTTATTTTTCTGTATGTGAATATCCAGTTTTCCAAATATCATTTACTATAGGAACTCTCTTACCCATTGTGAGTTCTTGGCAGCCTTGTCAAAGTTCAGTTAACCATAAATACATAGGGTTTTCTTTCCTGCTCATTTGCTGTGTTTTAAAGTCAGTACCATACTGTTTTGATAACTATAGCTTTGTACCATATTTTTGAAATCATGATATGTGATGCCTCTAGCCTCATTGTTCTTGCTTCAGGTGCTTGAGGCCTTTTGTGTTTACATATGAATTTGAGATTTTTTTTCTAGTTCTGTGAAAATTCCATTGGAATTTTGATAGAAGATTGTATATATCTAGAGTTTATCAATTTCTTCAGAGTTATCCAAATCTGCTGGCATATAATTTTTATAATAGTCCTTTATGATCATTTTTATTTTGAACCATCTATTGTAATTTCTTTTGTTTCTTATTTTGCATATCTTCTGTTTCTTTTTTCTTATTAATCTAGCTCAGGATTCTTTGGTTTTATTTCTTTAAAAAAACCCAGCTCTTAGTTTTATTGGTTTTGTTTTTCTAGTCTGTATTTTATTATTTCTGATTTAATATTTATTATTTCCTTTTGCTAACTTTGAATTTAGATTGTTCTTCTTTTTTCTAGTTCTTCTAGTTCCTAGGTTGAGTATCTAAAATCTTTAATATTTTTAATGTTCACAGAAAAATCTTAGCTTTGCATTGGTGTTTCTAAGTCTATGTTTCAGAGACTTGATAAGTGCTTTGTAGCATTCTTCTTCAGAGTTATAAGTGTGTCTACCAAAATAGTTAATTAAAAATATTTTCTGAAGGGTTAAAGTGATGGCTCAAAGGCAGAGCACTTGCCTGGCATGAGTGAGGACCCAGGTTTAAACCCCAACACCACATATACAACTAAGCATCAGAAAAACAAAACCAGAGGAAAAAATAAATAAAAATTGACTCTTGCTATCACTCTCTTTCTTTACAATTTTTTTAATGTAAAAGAATTAGTACAATTTAGAAAATAAATGTGTCTTGCTGACATAAATATAATTAGATATTTAAAGACGTAATTCACATGATGAATTATTCCTTTGGGGGGATAGTTTACATTGTTTTTCATTGAACTTTAAACTGAAAATAACTCAAATTATTTTGTACAATTATAAATGCATATGTAGTAACACTATGATGTGCCCCTGATCCTATCCAGAATCACTACCACATCATCACCCATACCCCAGGCTCTTGACTCATCTATATTTCTCCACATAACAGATATAAATGTCTTATATACATATGTAATGTGCATTTTCCAGAATTGAATGATCGCATACGTATTAGTGGCATTAACTTAAAATATTCTCAATATTTTTGGATAATTTTTAGTATTGCTATCTTTTACCAGCAGGACTAATTAGAAATGTTAGTCTAAATTTGTTTTATTCTATTAGATTTTTGAGGGGCTGGGGTTTGTACCCAAGGTGTGGTGAATGCTGGGCAAGTGTTCTACCACTGATCTACATCCCTAGGCCTTTAATCTAAATTTAAATATTAACTTTATATTATATACAGCAAATATCTTAATTAAGTTATTCTACTAATTGCATTGCATTTTGTTTTCAATTTAAGAATGAGAGTTCTCATGCTAGTCATGGTGGCTCACACTTGTAATCCCAGGAGTTCTGGAGGCTGAGGCAGGCAGACTACAAGTTCAAGGCCAGTCTCAGCAACTAAGCAAGGCCCTAAGAAATTTAACATGACACTGCCTCAAAATAAAAATTAAAAAGGGCTGGGCATGTGGCACAGTGGTTAAGAGCTCCTGGGTTCAATTTCCAGAAAAAAAAAAAGTGTTCTCTGTGCCAAAACTTTGTGGAGTCATTTTCTGGAGTAAATAGATGGAATATTGTTCGCTCTGGTTGGCTCCAGGTTTTGAAGTAATTAAATTGGTCTTGTTTTCTGGTTTAACCTGTAGGCACTAAGCAGTGAAGTCTCTAATATTTCAAATGACTAAAGATAAGAAAATCAGTCCTCTCTAGAATATCAAATGACTGTCAGGGCAATGGCATTTACTCATCTGCCACTTACGAGTTGTGAAGTGTGTTTCAGAAATAAGCACGATTATTTGCCATCCTCATATCCCCAGAATACTCAGAAGTAAATAACAAAGCAATCATTTTTTATAACATTAAATTTTGAAACGAGAAAGCAACAAGCCGCTTTCCAGGAAGGAGATTTTTAAATGTCACTACTATTGGTTGATTTATTTTGATGTTACAACGTAAGTAAAATGATTTCTAATTTCCTTTTTAGTGAGCTCTATCATGAATCTACAAACCACATTATTTTCTGTTGAATATATGTACAACTTAAATTGTTACTTTAAAAGTTATGAACAGGGCTGGAGCGGTGGCTCAGCGGTTTCGGCGCTTGCTTGGCAAGCACGAGGACCAGAGTTCAAACCCCAGCACCACGTACACAACTAAGCATTGGAGCAACGAAGGCCATGTGTAAAACCAAATAAAGTTGTTTCTCTCTTTCTCTGTTTCTCTCACTGTCCCTCTCTCTTTAAAAAAAAAAAAAAATAAAAATAAAAGTTATGAACAAAGGGTTAATTTACCTTTTACTTATTCTCCTAAAGCAAAATAATTCTTCACTTTGTAGTCATAATCGTGTGTACCTCTATGTATATATGCAAATGTGTAAATATGAGTATTTTATAGAATGAAATATTTAATGTAAAAAACTTATACACTATCTCAGTTCTAGTTAAATCTCCAAAGCCAGGCACAATAGCACATTCCTATTATCCCAGAGACTCGGGAGACTGAGGAGGATCTCAAGTTGAGGGCTAGCCTGGGCAACTTGGTCAGATCATGTCTCTAAATAAATAAATAAAAAGATAGATGGATAGGCTGGGTATATAGCTCAGTGACAGAGCACCGGAGAGTGGGTTTGATCTCTAGTACTGCAAACATAAACAAACCTCCCGAGAGTGTATAAATCACAAGAAACCTTTCTCGAGACAGCTATCAAGGTGAAAACATCTGAGAAGCTTCCATTTAAATATACCCATTGAAAAAAAATTAATTTGCGTTGTGTCCTAAGATTACATTAAACTCATAGACAAGGTGCTAAAGAGAATTTGATTCACAAGGACTAGCAGAATGTGAGGAAAGATGGCTTACTCATTAATGCTCCAATTGTTATTCTGACAAATTTTTGTTTTGAAGTTTATCTCTGTGAGAGTGGGAGACAAGCATGATTTTTGTAGGAATGTAAGCAATTGGAACTGCCTGAAAAATGCAGTGAGTTTGCTGGTAAGACAGTTTCATGTCTTTGGCGAATGCTATATTTTGGATGTGGTTTGTCCCCCAGAGTTTCACGGGCTGAAGATGGATCCCCTGTGTGGTGAGGAGGTGGAAGCTTTCAGTGGTGGGGCATAGAGGGAGGTAGCTCCATCCTCATGAATGGGTTAATGCTGTCTCCTGAGAGAAGGTTGTTATAAAGCAAGGGCGTGTGCTTGACCCTTCTGCATGCAGCTGCTTTCTTGTCTGTTTGTCTACCGTGTTGTAACACAGCTAGGGAGCCCTTGCTAGGGTGCTGGTGCCATGCTGTTTGGGCCTTCCAGCCCCCAGAGTGAAACAAATAAATCCCTTTCTAAGATAAAGTATCTGGTTTTAGGTATTTTGTTAGAGCAACATAAAACAGACTAAGACAGTTAGCAATTAAGCAGAGATGGAATCTCCTCTTATGGTAATCCAAGAGGGGTACAGAAGCATTTGATGCTTCTGTGTATATTGTAGTCATTGGGTTGGAGCTGAGGGTGGTATGGTTGAAGGCCAGATGATTCCTAGAGATTTTACTCCACAGTCTGTGATTCAAATATTATGAAACCCCTTCTTTATTTATGTACCTATTTTATTTCTTTTAATTATGTTTGAAATCTGTACTATCTTTATGATATTTGATAGCAATTAGGACATTGATCTTAACCAAATATTTGAGTACCTACTTATTTTTATTTATGATTCTGTCTTATGATTTATTTATGATTATATCTTTTATAGCTGCTACACAATTTGAAGATTGTTTAAAATAAGACTTACCTGTGAATAACTAAAATAGACTTTAGAAGGAGAGTCAAATCTCTCAATTTACCAGAAAATGATGGAGCTTTTCTTTTAGAGAAAAATGGAAAGCATAAAATTAAGAAATCATAATAAAAGTTACCATTTTTTAAAAAAATGGGGGCCCTGGGGAACTTAACCACTGGGTACACCCCCACCCCTTTTTGTTTTCTGTTTGAGACAGGGTCTCACTAGGTTGCCCAGGGCCTTGCTAAATTGCTGAGACTATTCTTGAATTTGCAATCCTCCTGCTCAACCTCTGGTGCTGCTGGGATTACAGGAGTAGACCACTGTGCCCAGCAGCGTGTTATTTATCCATTTTTCAATCTAAGTTTCTTTATCTGTAAAATGAGGAAATACAAATGAGGAAATAAAATCTAGGACTTTTGTATTAATGAGATCAAGCATATGAAAGATTTAGCACATTGCCTTATAAATGCTTAATACTTACTAGCTATTAATGATATAGTAGTTAACATTGTAGAATTTTAACCTCCACACATGACAGATGCACCCTATGATACATTTGACATGCCTTAGTAAAGATCTTGAGCTAAGATCTATTTCTTGAAAAATCTCATTTGGTAGACTTTCTGTAGAAATCTGTAAAAAGATATGGATAACAGGGCTTGGGTTGTAGCTCAGTGGCAGAGCACTTGCCTAGCACACATGAGTCACTAGGTTCAATTCTTTGCACCTCATAAAAGTATGTAAATAAAATAAAGGTATTTGGTTAAAAAATAAATATGGATAACAATACTTGTTTCACTATTGCCGGAAAAATGACAAATAGATTCAACATCTGAAAATGATTACTATTTTGACTTTGTCCTCTAGAGACTAGACAGAAGGTAGCAATTGTGCTGTAAAATCTGTACTTCTCTATACACTTTGAATTTTATAAGTAGCTATTGTTAAGTTACATCACTGTGTAAGGGTTCAGCTGGTGTAGGAAGACTCTGAAGTGTTTTAAATGTATGAAGCTGGTATTCCTCTGTGACTCAATGCATTGTTTACTAATGACATTAAGTGTAGGGTAGCTCATTTAAAAAATTGGTCTATTTTATAAAATGAGCCTGATTTAAAATAAGACCATGTGTTTTATTTAATCCGAAAATTAATGTTCCTGAAGGAAATGCAAGCCCATTTTAATGGTTACCATGTGATTCTAATAAAAATATCTGGCAAAAATGATCAGTAATTACTTACTGTTAAGCCTGTTGTATTTGTACTGAATGAAGAGTTTTTTTAAATTTTTAATTTAAGGAATATATAATAGTGGAACCCAGAATCATAATGTTCCTGGAGAGTAATGATTTTTAACTACAATCCATATACCCTATGACTAGGCATGAAGGTCTTTTGAGCTTTAACTTGGAAAAAAACAGCAGCACTAGTTTGCCTAAGAAGAATTGACTTCTGTTATAGTGGCTGCTGTTGAATATTGTTTTTTCAAGTTAGACAAAAAGAAGTGGGAATAATCAAGCAAATGGTTTCAAATGAAAAATAAAAATCAATCCTTAGAACCGTTAATTATCGGCCTCACCTCAGACATCTAGTTTTCTGATTATATAAAGTGTAAAAAGCATATTCATAGAAGAGAAACAAAGAGGAGGGGGAAATTAATTATTTTTCCATGTATCAGGAAAATACCTTTTTAAGTTTGCAAGCTTAACTAATAACCTCAGAAAGAGCACTCTTAGTAGTGGGTATAAAAATGGCCTCATCTGAAAGACAATGTGTTGGGCATGCATACCCCAGAAGGTTCTATTCAGAAAACTTTGGAGGCATAATATTAACATAATGAAATATTGTACTGTTCCTTTAAGGCAAAATTTTTCTTTACCTCCTTAAATCAATACCCTAATGATATTTTGTCTAACTTTGCCTGCATTTGAATCTGAAATTTGCATTGCTGAAAATTGTACATTGCTGATGTTGCTCGCCTTCTTCTTCTTCTTCCTTTGATAAACCAATCCAGATCTTTTAGAAGTAGTCTCCAGAATGTACATAATAAAAATTAATAAGAATTATGAAGGCAAAATGGTTTTATTCAGGTGTCAGAAATGATGTCCATCTTTCTGCAGAGTTGGTGATTGGTTTAACTTCTTCAGGCTCTTTAATAAAGAAAAATTGGAATCCAATGTGATTATGCTTGTGTTGGAATCCAATGTGATTATTCTTGCATTAGTCTGGTAGTCTTTCTAAGGTGGGTAACTCAATTTAACAATAAAATGTTATGTGTATAGAAGAAGAATATTTGGGGAAAAATCTTGATTATTTTTAAAAGAGTGACTGGAATATATACCTGTGATAATAAATCTTTATATTAAATAAAAAGCTATTCAGGAGCCTCCGAATCTTTTTTTTTTTTTCTTTTTTAAGAGAGAGGGACATGAGAGAGAGAGAGAAAGAATCATCAACTTTAGTTTTGCATGTGATCTTCATTGCTCTGAGATTTCATTGTGTTCCTGGTGCTGGGGTTCAAACCCACGTACTTGTGGATACCAAGCAAGCACCATAACCACTGAGCCACTGCTCCAGCCCACCAAATCTTTTTTTAAGCAAGAGATGGAATCTAGGCAAGTGCTCTACCCCTGAGCTACATCCCCAGCTCCCAAGGATTTCTAAATTTTAAATTCTCAGGTGCCAATATAGAATTTTCAGAGTACATTTATTTTTTTAAAACAAAAATTTCAAACAGATATGAAAGTAGAAAAAAAATGAATTCCCACATGCCCATTACCCAATTTCAGTAATTACCACGACTTTCCAAGGTATCTTCGTAAATTTTCCTTGTAGAAGTATTTTGTAGAAGCCTTTTTTTGAAGAATAACAAATACAAAAAAGGGGCCCAAACCATAAGAACCTAACCATGTAGCAGCCACATTCAGAAACAGAACTTTAGCAGAAAGCCCTCTTCTCATGTGTCCTTCCTGTCACTACTCCTCTTTAACTAGTGTTATGACCACCATCACCATAGATTTTGCCTGTTTGGGGAATTTTATGTAAATGAAATCATGTAGTATGAACTTCCGTGTCTGTGTGTATTTGCTCAGTGTCGTATTTATGATTCATCCATGTTGTAGCACTCTGTGGTAATGCATTCATTTGTTGACGTGTAGTGTTCAACTGTAGGAATAGACTATGTATTCTAAATCTGTCTTGAGTATTAGAAATGCTGCTGCCATTAGCTGTCTTATATGTCTGTTGATGAACATGTACCATATACATTTGCTGATATATCTTAAAAAAAAGTCTAGACCTTGTCATTTCACCCTTACATACTTCAGTGTGTTCTTATATGCACGTAGAAGAAGCATGACATTTACTCACATAACTGTGACTTCTTGTTACCATCTGAGGCCTGCCCCTTGTTAATTAAGGTGTATTATAAGGTGGGAAAATCTTCTTCCTGCAAAATGGCTTTTGAAGGTAATGAGGTGAAAATATTGACGTTGAAATACACCTAAGCTGATAAGAGTAGTCATAATCAACAGGTATCTATTGAGCTCCTCTTTGGTGGACCAACTAACTCATCTATTTGGTACTGTTCTTTCTCATTCACACTTTGACTGCCTGACTAGAATTTAAAGGAGACCATTCTTTTGATAAATTGCCACTGATGAAATTATTTATATTAAGTACCCCAGAATAATAATTTAACTGACAAAAAAGTGAACCGGGGAGCATACTTTAATGAATATTGACTTAAGTGACATTTTTTTCTATGGGTAATGAAAATTGCCTATATGTCATTCTAAGAAATTATTTATAATAAATCAACAATAATATAATTATAGACATTGTCATGATTATATATTGTATATTGACATATTAAACATAAATTAATGTTATGTAATAGTATATAATAATTAAATATTAACTTTAAATAATAATGGAAAAATTCAAGGGGGTGTCTTAACAAACATCCTACATTGGATTTAATTGTTTAATGAAAATAGTATTAATTGACAGTTGATCTTTTTCACTTGGATTATGTGATGAATCCAGTACTTCCGAAGACATGTACTCACAAACTCTTGGCTCAGGGTTCTGAGATGGCACCAATCTGACTTTATGAAAATTGATATTTTTTCTCTCATTTTCCTAATAATTTTATTACTCTAAGTACTAAAAATTTGTCATAGACCTTGCCTCAAGTTCTGATGTTTTCCAATGCATTGATCGGGTGATTGTGATGAAAGGAAACTTGTCTGAGACTCAATTTCCTTTTCTAAAGGAAAATTATATTGATAATTTCTCTCTCTTTTTTCATGTTCATTTAAAAATAATATTCGTTGTGAAAGCTTTTTTCTTAGAAATTTGCAATAAGTACAAGGATTTTTATATCAATGATACTTCAATAACTACTAGTTGTAAAATCAAAGAATTGTGTAAATACTATAGAAATTAAAAAAGCCTGTTTAAAAATCTTTTTGGGGTGCCGTAACCCAAGTCCAGGTTCAAGAGCATGCTAGGCAAGTGTTCCATCACTGAAGCGAACTCCCAGCCTAGGAAAATTTTCTGCTTTTTTTTCTTTTTCTTAAGAGATGGGTCACACTATGTTGCTCAAACTGGTCTCCAACCTGTAGGCCCAAATGATCCTTCTGCCTCAGCCTCCCAAGGAACTGGGACTTTATGCATGTGCAACTGTGCTCAGGTTCTACTTCATTTTGAATTTTTTTCTTTGACATTTGGTCACTCAAAACAACTAATGCAATAGCGACAGTTATGATTTACTGAGCCTCATTGTATATCAATACTGTGTTCATTATTTCACCTAAATTATTTGAAAATGATATTTTAAGAAGTTTAATATGAATAAAAATTAATGATAATATATACCTACAAGTGAATAGAGAGGCTCAGAAAATCTAAATAATTTTTGATTATCACACAGCTGATAAGTAGTAGAGGTAAGATTCATTTTTCTTTGGGTCAAAATTCATTTCATACAAATTAAACTCAGCTTATATTTGCTATAGATTAGGTTTGAGTAGAATTATGAGCTTAATGACATAGTTATGTTAACTTTCAGTAAATTTTTAAAAAAATCAGTAAATAATGCTAGGGTACTTCATAGGGTGTATGTTTGTAAAAATTTAAGATTCTTGCTATTAGTGTTTGTAAAAAGAGTCATAAAGAATTTTGGAAATTTGTATCTTAAAAAATTCTTAAATATTTTAGGAACCAAGTTTTGCAAGTTAATGGCTTTAAAATATAGGCACCAAAATTTTAAAATAATGCGTTGAATTTTATCTGACTTTGCTCATCTACTCATGTTGCAGCGTGAGACACCCACCAGACACTAAGGAATCGTGACTCACTGCTAGAACACATTTTATATGGGACTAGCAATGCATAGAATAAGAACATTTATTTTAAAGAAAGAAACCATTAAAGATTTTGTTGTAACATGTTTCCTTTTGTAATGAGGGCTCATGAAATTTGTCTATTTTAAAAACATCACTGCTAGTTATTTACAGCCTTGTCAGACTGATAACAAATTTCATTTCATCCTTTCCACTTTCATAGATGAGTTCAGTATGAAGAATGACGCAAACATTTTGGGATGAACAATTTATAATGCTTGGAAATATTTATATAGTAACAACTCTAGTCTCTTTTCTGATGAAAGATTGAGATGACTAGTAAATTGAAGGTCAGTGACTTCCCATGGGTACATGATGCTACTATTGTAGACTTAATAAATGATTACCATGGATAATCCATATAATTCTTCAGGGGAATCAGAAATGTTTTCTAGCTTTCCTTGTCTGCTTCCTTGACAGGGTCAGTGTTTGTAAAGGTCCCCAGAAGGTAGGAGTGTGTGGTGTGTGTGTGTGTGTGTGTCTATTTTTGCTCGTGGGGAAGTAAGGGGTAGGGTGGAGTGGAAGCAAGGGTTATACTGGGAAAGTGAGGAGAAGAAAACAGAACATTTCAAGGGGACTAACTTTTAAATTAGTGTTGCCAAGTGTGCAGAGCTACTTCCCAGATAACACTTATCCAAAAGAGCTTTGGCCAGTATACAGTGCAAGAGATTTTGATATTTAGATTTAATATCAAGGGTACTTATAAATGGAAGATTCTAGAAATCCATGATTTTAAGCGAGAGGAAACTGGTGGAGGTCCTCGATTGGTTATTATGAATTAGAGCATGTTCAAAGGTACAGAGTTGTTTTTATTTTTCTACTTGCATAGCTATGTGAGCTGTTTCAAATACATGGTAGTCACAATGCTTTGTCTTATAAGATGAAAGGTTGATTCTACTCTCCCTCTCTGTTATCAGCAGTAATTCAGTTAAAATTTTGATTCCAGCTCATCTTCTCTCAAAAGCTTTGTCCTTGGTGTTCTTGCATTCTAATACTATACCCTGTATAAGTCATGCAAACTGGTAAGCATCTCATTTGGCAAAAAGAATGCAGTCTTTTCCCTGTAAACAGCATTTTGGAAAACTGGGTACAGAGAACAAACCGTTACTTAGCATTGCAGTTACTTTGTTCTGTTTCTCTGCCATGTGCTCTAATTTTATTACTGCAAACAAATGAAAGGCATAGGGATAGGAAGTGGGGTACAGGTCACATCCTGAATTGGCTTTCAATTGCGGTTAGTACTGATTCCATTTGTACATTGAAAAACGGCTATTCTGAAATTAAATTTGCTTGGCATGTCTAGGCTATCATTTCCTTGTGTTTTACGATGCTTATCTCCCTTGTGTGGGATGACATGATTGAGGCCTAGCTGTTCATTTTTTGCCCATTTCAGTGGGCAAAGCTTGTCCTCACTGATAATTGTGTTACGTTTAGGAATTTACTTTCTCTGTAGCCATAGGAGGAACATTTGCCATTAACTTCAGGTTTTCCTCAGTTTTCATCTTGTGTTACCTGCATCAGCATTAGCATCATTTGAATGATTTTATCAGGTTCCTTCCCAAATTAGAGAATAAAAAAGTACAGGAATATGCATTTAAATAATTTATTTAGTGATAGATGAACAGAACACCTTTATTTTATTTATTTATTTTTATACAGTGCTATATGAATCAAACCCACTGCCTCACACATGTTAGGTAAGCACTCTGCCACTGAGCTACAACCCCAGCCCAGGGATCTGCATTTTAAAACACATTTTCCAAGTGATTCTTATTTAAGCTAACATTTCATAACCATAGTTCTCTAGTCTATGGTTATTAAAAGTTATAGTCCTTCTGTATCATCTCAAAGAATTTCACTAGCTTCTCAAAGAAATATCCACTATTCTTACACTAGACTGGCTCATTGCTTAGTCCCAAAGCTTTCTTTTGTGTGGGAAATACCATGTGTTGCTTGATGAATATTTCCTCCTGATAATTTGATACTTTGGCAGTTAAAATTTATATGTCAACGCAGCTTGACTATGGTGCCTGTTTGGTGAAATATTAGTCCAGATACTGCTGTGAAAGTGTTTTATACATGTGATTAACATCATAATCTCTAGACTTTAAGGAAGATTGTTCTGGATTAGGTGAGAGGGCCTCATTCAATCAGTTGCCTTAAGAATAAAAACTAAGGCTTCCCAGAGAAGGATTCTGCCTTAAGACTGTAACACAGAAATCATATTTGAGTTTTCAGCCTGTCCTCTAGATTTCAAATTTCAAATATTCTAGTCCTTTACTATGGGGTAAGGAATTCCTTAAACTTCACCCTGCTTATTTCTCTTTCTCTTCATCCACAGGAGTTTTGAGAGGAGGCCTCTTATCCAAACCATAACAAATGCAAAACAAACAACTCCTGAGCAACCCATCTTGGATCCTTGTACCCATTTCCTTGCCCAGAGCTTGTAAAATGTCTGTAAAAACAACAAAACCGGAAGATAACCACTAGGTGACTGGAGGAAACATTCTTTAGGGAGAATATGCTTTCAAGACTTTGGTGACCTTTTGCTTAAAGTGTTAAGATGCATACTCCTGGGTGAGATTTAAGACTAACGAGACATGTGATGTAGGAAATGTCATAATTAGAATATGTGACGGAATATGCAAGTGCACAAAAGACTGGTGTAGAACTGCAGAACTCTGCCCTGACTCTACCTCTAGTCCACCCTCCTGCCTACTGTTCCTTTGAGATAAATGTGAAACCCCCTGTCAGGGAAGGGGTGACTCATTT
>PVKS010027855.1:0-27075 GCA_004027875.1 Aplodontia rufa
AAATTGTGCATATTAAATATGCACCTTTCTTTATACATCAATTATATTTTAATGAAGTTAAAATGTAGACCTATTGATTTAAGTTAAAAATATATATATGTGCCATGTCTCAATTAAAAAAACCGGGTCACCATGCATTTTGTCTTCAATCATAAACCAAGGAGCTTTATTATTATGATGAGTACTGGGTGGTTTTGTAAGGCTACTATGATTATGTAAATTGTTACACTGAACAATTTGGTAATGTACCAAGCACATACAACAGGTGGTTGTTCTGTGAGCTTCACTTTTTCTAGGCTATTTCTAAGAAAGGCCCTATTGTTTTACCCTTCAACTTTCTTTTCTTATGTCTTGATTTTTTTTTTATTATGTACTTCCTTGGTTCATCTCAAAGGGAGTTTTCTATAGCACTTTCTTAAATATATTTGTGCCTCAGAGAATGGAAGAAATTCAGTGCTTCTCTGATACAAAAGTCCCAGTAGCAACTCCTGGACATTTATTTTTCAATTTGTACCTATGAATATCAAATTCATAGACTTACTGATGGAATTTCTTAGCTATCTGCTTTGTTTCTTGGACAATGCGATATAAATGCTCAGTAGTCAATCTAGTGCTGACAGTATTATCTAACTGCTATTTTGTAGGGATGGGCTTTGCTCACAGGGTCACTTGCAAACTGGAACCACATAAATGTAAAAACATTCACATCATTTAGGTTATTATTGGTGTTTCATTCTGATATAAGAATCCCAAGCTAATTTATTTGAAAAGCCTGCCATCCCCAAAACATTTATTCAGTCACATTCCCCAAAGAACATTTTTTTAGTAACCAGGAAAAATAAATGGCATTTGTATCAAATGTTATAAAAAAAATCTCTGCCAGTTGTACATCTGAATTTAAACTTTAAAAAAATGAAGTTGACTGATGTTGAGAGTGACATATTTCTCAGGGTTTTTTATTCTTTCACTTTCTTCTGTCTAGTGGATTTACTTTTATCTATTCAGTTTTTGCTATAGAAATGGCATTTTCAAGGTCTTGAATTTCTTTTTCATGCACAGTGATTGCTATTCTTAGTCCCAAAGGATACTTCAGTGAGATATTATTTGGTTGTGATTTTCCTTTGTCACTGAATCCAATATGTGGGACTATATTTTATTATTTACGTTTTTACATTTTGTGATACCAAAACATTATAGCAGCATAAATTAAACTCTAAATGAAAGAACAAAAAGTGACATTATTGTGTATCCACCTACATGCTTTATTTTGAGCGCTTGTATTTATCTTTCTGTTAGGGCTGCAGCTGGAAATTTCTTTGGTCATGCCTGCCAACTCATAGTGGTTCCTTCCCCTGAGACTGGTGTCCATGCATGTGATTGGGCTCACCATTTATTGAGACAGGAGGACAAACTGGACTCAAATTGAGCCATACCTATTCACACTCATAGAACATTTGACATCACAATTCAGAAGAATAAATTATTTTAGTGTTGGCTAGACTCATAAATTAGGGAAACTATACAAATTTTACGTTATTCAGGACACATAATTTAAAGAAAACAATTTGGGAGAAACAGAACTGATATGCAACAAAAAGCAGAGATGAAGTGCAAGAAAAATCACTGCCTCCTACATTCCTTACATTTCAGTTTTCTTGAATTTGCTAGGATTTCAGGAATCACTTCTCTCTTCACCCTATCTTTCTTTCTTTCTGTGTCTCAAGCCAGTTCAAAATATTTTCTTCTACTTTAAACACATGAAGATTAAAATATTAAATTATTCATAACTAAAGCTTCTCATCAAATGGTGGTATCAGAGAAATGAGAATTCTGTGAAGAGTAACATTCAGCTATACACAGATCTCTGACCACTCCAGCCTAATCCATATAGTTAGCTACAGTATTAAAGAGGAGATTAAGAGTCCAATATTGGGGCTGGAGTGGTGGCTCTGCAAGCATTAGTACGCAGGTTCAAATCCCAGCACCCACATACACAGCTAAGTGGCTGAGCAACAAAAGCCATGTGAAAAACTCAATAAAAATTCCCTCTCTCTCTCTCTCTCACTGTCCCTCTCATGTATGCATGTACATTTATGTGTACATATGTAGTCATCTTTGAATATGTATATATGCATATACTTAGATCATACGGATTTATGAACATTCTCTGATAATTATAACTAGCATGACCATATGATAGTGATTTATCCAGGACCTTACCAGTTCACACGCTCTCTGGCATAAACATCACTCCATGAACTGCCAGTGGTATCAATTCTGAATGATAAATATTATAGCCACCCAAGTTTATATTAAGTTCTAAAAACATTGTTAGGAGTAAATTGTTATGTTGCACATTTAAAACACAAACAATCATTTAAATTGATATAAATCTGTGGATTAAGAATTGTGATTCCCAAATTTTAAGAACTGAAATACCTCAGCATACTGTCTTCTAAAGTACATCACTTTAGTGTGTTGCACCTAATAAGTGTGATGCTCTATAAATGCTAATAAAATATCATGAGCTAATTTATAAAGCCATTCATTTGATGGGATATACAAATTACATATTTCTAGTTATAAGTAAGTCCTATGATATTACTGGTCCATTAAGAGATGATATATCAAGTACCTATCTTATATGGAAAAGAGCCATGGTTTCATAAAATGAGAGGTTTCAATGGTTTCAAGATTCAAAAGCTTTTTTTCTAAATTAGATTGCAAAAAAATATTTAAAAAATAGTGCACTCATAGAAGTTGTCAAGTTTTGATTTTTGCCAAGAGCGGACTTTACAAAACATGAGTATCACCTCCTTTATCAAATCATTATAACAAGATATTTTCAACCTAAACAGTAGAAATTTATCTCAAAAAAGACACAGATATAATGGAAAACCAATAAAGAAATTTAGCTCGAATTGCCTACCAAACTTTAAATCTAGGAAAAGATATGATGCATAACGGGCCTCCATAAAAACTCACCTGAATATATTTAGCAGCAAAATAAAGTGATGACTGAATCACACTTGCTCAGAGCTGAGAATTACTGAGTTTTAAAGTAATAGGTGTATTAATCAAACATTGTACAAAATTCACCTGTACTTATATCAGTCTAGGAAAAGATTTAGAAATTCAGTTATTTATCTTACCTCCTGATAGGACCAGAAATCTGATTAGCAAAATTTGGGGATGGGGTGCTTAGATACTTGAATCTGTGGTATACCTAGTGTTCTACACAAATATAGTGGTATTAGCAACCATGTGTGACTCGTCATAAATTTTTTCTTGCTGCCATAGCAATTAATAATGCTCCAAATGGCATCTGCATTACATAGGGTCTCCATGTCAAGACACATGGGTCAGAACTCCCAGGTCTGATGGAATTTAGTATAAATAAAAAAGACATGTATGCTGTTGAGAGCTTTGATGGGTGCTTACTACTAAAGAATATTATGCTCTATCTTGTATGGTAAAAGAAGCATGTGGAGCCAATATACCTGTGGAAAAAATCAAATGATGAGCAGAACCAACTTATTAAAAATAACTTACAAAGATAGAAACAAATAATAAGAAAAAAATCTGATTCTTTAGGTTACTAAGATGGCAAAAGTTTCAAAATGATGTGACAACTGGGCTCCAAGAAAATATAGAACAACAAATTCTTGGCCATGAGTAAACCATGTATTCTAAAGAATAATCACTTCATCTCATGATTAGAAATGTACTACTGAATATCACAGAATTAGAGGAAAAAGTGGTTGGAGGGCAATTCACTATTAGATTGCAAACAGCCATGATGTAGGAAATTGGTAAGCTAATATTCATATTCTAACAAACTACATTGAAGTACAATTAGCATACAATTCACCAATTTTTAGCTAAATTACCAAATTTGATTTAATTTTGGCACCTAAAATAGGGCCGTCCCATTCTCTTATATCTTGCATTGATTTTATGAAAAAAGTCCACAGAATTATTTATCAGTCTTACCCAGTATGTAATATGTCCTGTTTTCTCTGGTTGTTTTTAAGTTTTTTTTCTTATTTTTTGTTTTCAACAATTTGTCTATGATGTGAAAAGGTGTAGGTCTCTTTATCTTTATCCTGGCTGCTATTCCTTGAGCTTCTTTTCTTGCCTTAATAGTATCATTAATTTTGTAACAATTTTGTTCACTATTTCTTCAAAACTTTCCTTCCTCAATCTTTTTTTTATTCCACACACATGCATATATATATATATATATATATATATATATATATATATATACACACACACACACACACACACACACATATGCATACACACAGGAATTCAATTGTATATGTTAGACTGCTCAATTTTTTTCCTGCATATCACTAAGGCTTGATTCATTTTAATCAAATTTTTTTCTGTCTTTGCACCAATTTCTGTTTCTCTTTCCTCATGTTTATTGATTTAATTTCTGCAAATTCCAATTTACTATCAAACTTTTTCTAGAATATTTTAATTCATATATTTTTCAATTCTATACTTTTAACTTCTTTAGTTTTAATTTCTCTCTGAGAGTATCTTTATACTTTCTTATTATGTCCATTTTTTCCTTTAAATCTTTGAAAGATTTTTGAACTATTAACATCCATCCATTTCTGCTAATATTATATTTCTGATGTATTGTTTTATTTTTTGTTTAAAATAACATTTTGGGGGTCACATTTTATAGTTGAGTTTTGTTCTTGAGGATAGTTAATTTACCACCAGATCAACCTATTTTTTATACTTTGATGATGAGGTTTTAGTGTGAACCATACTCTAGTAGTGGAGTAGTCTAATCATGACACCTAGCTTTTTTATATTTTTAAAGAAAGAGGGACAGTAAGAGAGAGAGAGAGAGAGAGAGAGAGAGAGAGAAGCAGCTTTTACTTAGTTTTTCATGTGGCCTTCATTGCTCCAACACTTTGTTGTGTATGTGGTGCTGGGGTTCGAACACCCATATCCACCCATGCCAGGCAAGCACCATAATCACAGAGCCACTGCTCCAAACCTAATTTTTAAGGAGTGTCAACTAAATACCACGCTCCCATCTTACTGACTTGTCATTTTCAAGTACTGTGGAACTTCTGGAATATTTATTCAGCTAATTTCCCAAAAAGTTCTTTGCCATGCTGTATAAAAGCTTTATCCATTTATGTGATCTTGGGATTCATACAAAGAGTTAATTGCTGCCCATTACAGTGGCACATCTCTGTAATCCCAGCAGCTTAGGAAGCTGAGGCAGTACGATCACAAGTTCAAAGGCAGGCTTAGTAACCTAGCAAGACCCTAAGCAAGAGAATTTGTGCCAAATTAGTGAGAATTTGTGCCAAAACAAAAATAGAAAAATAAAACAGGCTGGTGATATGACTCAATGGTTAAGCATTGCTGAGTTTAATCCCTGGTACCAAAATAATAAATAATAATAATAATAATAAAGGCTATGATGATTTTTGGAGCTTTTTCTCTATGTATAACTTAACTCTTTGGGACTCTGTCTATGCTGAATATTGCTTCTTCTGTAGACCCAAACTCAGATATATACTTTCTCAATTCAAATAGACCACCATAATGAATTTATGATCCACCTTCCTACTCCATCGTTCAGAAAATACATCAGGATGGAATCTTGGGAAATCATGAGAATCAACTTTTTCTTAGGAATCACAGTCTTCCACTGACTATTGAAAAATTTCTGAAATTATAGCTTCATATATTTTGTCCAGTTTTATATAGATGCTTATATCAGGAGGGTTCAAGAAGTATCAATTATTCTAGCATGGGTAGAGCAGAAGTCCATCTTAAAGCAATTTTAAATCATAAGATAGATGGTTTATTTACTTCTCACCCACAAATTGATTTGTGGCTTAATCTTCACAATGAGAATGAGTATTTTCTTCTACAAGCAAAGAAGATTTAAAAGGCATTACTTCAAAGAGGATTCATAAGGGTCCTAATCTTACATTGTACTGTATCGTCCATCTCTGTGCAACAACTTGTGTTAACTTGGGATGGAGAATTTTGATTTTCCAAGTCTCTAAGCTCTAAACTAACAACCTCTTAGACAGTGTGGATTTGAGGCTGCAGATTGAAAGGACTGCTCTTAGACATTCAGAGTTTTCTTCTCTTTAAACTTTCAGATAGATCTTACTTCAAAGCAAGCTTATTTCATGTAATGTTAAAGTCTGGAAGAATAGTAAGCTTGAATCACGTTTGATCAGGCTTTGGATCTGTGAATCTGTTTCATTCATCTATAAGCTTTATTGCCTGGTTGACTTTCCCTTTCTTAGAAATATGACTTCCCTTATGTTAGAAGCATTTCTAAGCTTTACATGTATGTACCCCACTGTACCAGAAGGAGAAAGGTTATTTCTATAAGAGAATTTTCATGAAAAGTCTGAGCTGGGACACATGATGGGCTTACTCTCCATCACATGCTCCACTACAGAACCTGGAAGATCCCCAAAAGAAGATAGAGGTCTATGGCAAGGGGAAGAACAGCTGAAACTATATGGAAGGCAATCATAGTGCTTATTACAATTGCATATTTTTGCAATGTTTTTCATGTTGTCAAATGTAATTTTCCCATATTTAAAATTTTGCTTAGGTTATATAGACAAAAAAGACTATACTTGTAATGTTTTGAAAATAAATTATTTTCTTAAAGCCTCAAAGAGTAAAATTATCTCTTAAGAGACCCTAAATACTCCCTGGGGATAGTTTATTTGAGAGAGTTTATGGTTTTCATTGTTTTAATTACTATTATTATAATCATGTTACTATTAAAGAGGGTAAAAGAAGGATATTATTAACCCAGCCTCCGGTTGACAGATGAAATAACAGAGTCACAAACACTTAAATCACTAGTCCAAATTCATGGAGAACTCAAATTAGTACAATGTGATTTATCACACCAAAACTTCACTCATAATACTACACCCAATTTAAAATATTAACTGTTAAAGGAAAGATAGATAAAATCATAATATCAGCCATTTGTTTAAAATCCAAATAAAGTAGAGTTTCAGAATTTTTTCAAATTGTTGAAGGCAGGCTATTATTAATCAGTCAAAGAGAGTACATAATGGAAATTTACTTGTAAAGGATAATTTATGTTAAAGATACAAGAGTCCTTGTCTTATTGTTCTGTTAACCATTACCTGTAAATTCTTATGTTCTAACAGATATACCTCTCATTCCTTTAAAATTCTGTGTTAAGAATCTGGTACTAAATCCTTCTTCCCTCCTCATTCTCTTCTTTAATTGCCCCTTCTATGCTTTGCTGTCCTTTTTTCTACCACTGACTGTATCTCTGACTTAGAGACACAAATAGGTAGGATGGAAAGTTTTCAGTATTAGCAATTACTCTTTGTCATTAAACCCTATTTTTACATTAAATAAAAAGTACAATTACTATAATTATATACCAACTATATCCAACCCAACTTTAAATCAGAACACTGTCCAACATCCTACAATGTTATATTTTAATTACATAAATGTTTCTAACTTAAACACCATCACCTACATTCTTAATAGTCAAGGAAGAAATAAAATCAGACACTTGGTAGAGCATATTTAGTACAATGCCTGGACAAAGTAAATATTCAATAAACATTAGCTGTTTTAAGTATAGCAAGAAGGCATAGAAGTGTTAATTAAGTTATACTTGAAATAATTTTTAAATGTAGAATAAAATGTCCAGTAAAACAAATTTATCCAATAAAAAGCCATTTTGCTTCCTTTTCCTAAGTGCTATGTAGCCACTTTTTCTAGTGGGTTACAGTATTTACCACAGAATATTCAAGTTTTTCCCCTACTCCCCTCAGAAATCAGGGATATCCCTGTTTAGGAATTTCAGGGGCAGGGGAAATTCCAATGAGTCCTATGATTGGAGCTCTAAGAAATACAACAGGGGAATCTAAACTGTATTAAAGGAAGAAACTTAGTGATTAGAAGAGCCTGAGAATTGATATTCCTAGTCTATAATCAGCATTTAAAAGAGTGAAATTCTACCGGTATTTTTGAGAAACTGGATTCATCCTATTACTTTATTCAAATGATAAGAACAGCTGAAAATTGCACAAGATGAAATGTTTTGCATGAGACCAAAGACTTTGTAACCCTAAGTAAGATTAGAGACATGTTTTCTAGCAGATCAACTTAGACAGACCCTGAAGTGTTTTCCTGGTCCTCTGACCCCAGACACAGCTCTCTAGCTCAGCCTCCCACTGGGCGACTGGTTTCCACCCCTCACTGTGGGGCAGAATTAATTAGTGTCTCTGAAGCTCTTCCAAAGTACTGTCCAAAGGACAGTGGCCCCTCAAGCATAATCATCCTGTCAACCTTCTACCACTCCATGGCCCATTTACATGGCTGGTGTTTTTAACACAGAGAATCCTGAAGTAAATTTAGCACAGCAATGTCCAAAGTGCTATTATTCTCCAGAGGGAACATATTTTATACTTTCTTCTTCAGATTAGCAGTGTTAAATTTACTCTTTTTCCCCTGCTATTTTAGAGTAGACTTAGATTTTGCATGCAACTATAATAGAAATGTTTTCCTAAGCCCTGGAAACATAAACACCATCAGAACAATTTCAGGCAAGGATATGAAATAGGTGCCTGCCTGAATAGAGGATCACAGCCATAAAGGGACTAAAGAAGACTGCACACACACACACCATCCATCACATTCCTGTCTGCAGCACAGAGTGGGGAGTTTGTCGCATGCCCTGCCTCTGAGAGCATAGAGTCTATCAATCTAGCCATTTCAGCAATGTCCGCTCTGCCTTTCACTTTCCATTCGCATTGCAGAACTGCAGTCTTTCTGCAGATGATCCCTGCCCTTCCATCTGCTTTGGCATCTGTGCTAGGAGCAGGAGGAGAGCTTCACAGCTGTGGCTTCCCTGGCCCAAGCCTCCAGGACCAACTCTGCAGATGCTCTAAGCACAAAATAATTGGAATACTCTTTCAACCGCTGCTCATATGTTCCTTTTGAGTTATGCAGAAAAGGAAATAAAATCCATCAGAAGTAATCCTAAAAAGTTTCTCCTCTTTATTCCAAGAGCCATAACAAATTACCAAGATATGATTCATCTCACTGATAGTTTCCTATGAGACAGCTAGGAGGAAACACTCTGTGGTAATGAAGATAAGAAAATAATTATACATTACAGCAACCTGATTTTGAAATTTCTAATTGTATAACTGGTATGCATGTGTGTCTTAATTTGTTTTGTGCTGCTACAACAGAGTACTCCAGAGTGGGTAATTTGCAAAAAGAGAAGTGTATTTCTCATATTTCTGGAGGCTGAGAAGTCCATAAACAAGGAACCAGGATCTGGTGAGGGCCTTCTGGCTGTGTCTTCTCAGTATGGGGCAGAGGAGGGTAAGAATAAACCATCCCAGGGATGGGCCACAAGCACTTTTCAGTCATTAATCCTTCCACAAGGGTACAACCCTCATGACCAAAACACCTTCCAAAGTCCCCCACAACACTGTTGGATGAGGATCAAGTTTCCAACATATGAGCTTTGGAGTGGACAAATATATTCCAACCATAGCAGTGTGCCTATGGAAACAACATGTTTATTGTGGATAATGGAGAATACATGGACAATTATTTAGAATAAGGTTACTGTGGGACAAACTGCCTGTTCTTATCAATGATGTCTTCTTGGAGTAGTCATGGCTATTTGCCTATCTATTGTCTACTTCTGCTTTTATGCTACAAAGGGGGAATTGATTAGTTGAGATAAGAACATAATGGCCATCAAAGCCTAAAATATTTATTATCTGGACCTTTAAGGAGAAGTTTATTGACTCCAGATTTAAAAGAAAATGAGTTATCTACAATTCGATAACTCAGACTTAAGCGCCATTTTATTTTTATGTAACAATTGCTCTTTAGGCTCTTCAGGAATGAAAACATACCCTCTTTGAATTCCTGTTTTAATTCTTTAAAAGGAAGAAATTCTCAGATTTTAGGAAGAGGATCTGTTACCTTATTAATGAAAAGACTAGCAAATAGGTACAGAATCAGTTTTCCTTCTTCATGTAGGCATGCTCCACATCTTCCTGGGGAGTTGTCTAATGTAAAATTATAGATTTGGGCTAGATTTTGGACTAAATTTTTTTGGATTTAACATAAGTAGTTTTCTTTGGTGTAGGTTAGCAAAAAAAAAACTCTTTGTCTCATACTTTGCATGGAAACTGAATGTCATGTGTAGTATCAACTCAACTATGCACAAACATGTACAGGCTGTATTTCCTCTAATGCTTAATTTATTTTGTAAAGATCCTCTACCCCCCAGTATATACGTATTAAAGTTTTCAATAGTCTCAATAATTTTTCTATTTATTTTTTTAAATAAAGATAGAAGGACAGTGAGAGAGAGAGAGAGAATCAATTTTTATTGAGTTTTTCACATAGCTTTCGTTGCTCTGACACTTAGCTGTGTACATGTGTGCTGAGTTTTGAACCCGTGTACTTGTGCATGCTGGGCACATGTCGTAACTGCTGAGCCACTGCTCCAGCCCCAATTTTTCTATTTCTTATGGTCATTTTTGAATTCATATAAGGATGAAATTATGAACATGTATAGTGAATCACTTTAGAGTTCAGTGTAGGTAGAAATGGAGAAATCTATTGCTTCTCCTTCCTTTCTTATCTCTTCTTTTGCTTGTGCTGATAAGGAAAGGAACATTAAAATGTTCTATTTGCCATACTTTTTTTAATGGGGGAGACTACTCCATGTCTTCTTCTGCTGGCTTATGATCTGGTCCAACTCATAGTTTTGGTCATAGAATCAGTGTATTAGCCAGTTTTTCTATTTCTATACTGAAATGTCTGAGACTGGATAACATTTAAAGAAAACAGATTTATTTTAGCTCACAGTTCTGGAGATTCAAGGGCATGGTACTGGTCTCAGCTTGGCTCTGGTAAGGACTTTGTCGAATACGGTATGGCAATGGTGGGAACCTATTCAGGAGAGGGAGATCGCACGATGAGATAAGGAGTCAGAACTCCATTCAGGGAACAGGTTCACTCTTTTTATGTGAACCTTTTCTTGAGAATTAACTCAACTCTTTTCTTGGGCAATTTCTCAAGGACTTAAACGCTTCTCGCTAGGCTCCACCTCTTAAAGGTTCCACCACATCATGATAACACCACATTATATCATCACCCACCACACTGGGGGTCAAGCTTGCAACACAAAACCCTTGAAAGACAAGCCATAGTCAAAGCCTAACAGATGGTACAGGCAAGTAGGAAACCAATAAGTTTGAATACATCGAACCCATCCTATGCAGCACCCAAGGATTCAGGGATCCATGTGAGCAACAAAAGTGCCACTTCCATCTGCCACCTACCTTACTAGTATACCAATACCTGTAGACTTCTAAAGAAAACACCTAATGGCTCCTCACTAAGGTGGAGTCTGACTCTGATATCTCTATAGTCTCACTTGAAGATATACAATAATTGATGGAATCCTTTTTGTTTCCACAGAGGAACTGTAGTGAGGAAGAAAGGATAGGAGAGATGAAAAGTTTTCTTTTCCCCTTTCCATCTGCTATGCCCCTATACCATCTCTCTAGAATTTTCCTTTAAGGTCTTAGAGTTTTAAAATGGATATGTATCTCCTAAAAGAAAATTACAGGCTCCTTATAATATAACTCCAAACTTTCATAAAAGATAAACCAATATCCATCTTTATCCCAACAAAAATGAGTAAAGAGGAGTGAATGTTGCTCCACATATTCTCCTTTTCCAACTTTTCTCTCCTGAAATAAAACCATTTCTCCTTTTATTTAACTCTGTATGAGTAAAGACAGAAATAAAATGCAGGAACTCCTCTGAAGTATTATCGCTCTTGGGTTTTCTAGCATTTCCAACTCCAAAATCCCAAACAATTGAATATCATCACTCTCTATAGCATCTTATTCCCAATTAGATGATATCCAAAAGTGACTTTTTAAAAAAACCGACTTAGTATTTTCTTGAATGACAAATCCACCATGTTGCCAAGATTGTGACTTACTAAAGTGAAAATTCAATTCCTTATACAGCACAGCATAAAATATTTTGTGCTGCTGTATGATGTTTTTCTTATTTCACTCATAGTCTAATTCTTTACTATAATTATCTAAATAATTGGAATCATGAATATAGGTAAACAAAGGACACACTCCCAATATTATTAAAATGCACATAATTAGTCAATAAATATCTTTTAAACCAGGAAAATGTTCAATCTGACAAGGAATTACTGTTTCATTTGTTTCTGAGAAAATGTGCTTACGGAATTGAGAAAATGCTCAATATATAATGACAAATCAAGCTTACAATTCTGTGGCAATCCTGAATGTTAGGCACAGAAAAGGCCCAAAGCTGAAAATAATCAATTATACCATTGCTTTTATTGCCCTACATTTTCTCTTTTAAGCATTTATTATATGCACAGTCAAGTGTAACCTGAAATAATTCTATGAACTGTTTATTATTTATTTATTAAACCTAGAATTTGATAAGACTTTTCTTAAACTTTTTGAATTGAGAGGTAAATAGAAGAGAAACTTCAAGAATATTTTTGAAAGTATCTGAAATAATAAAATTTAAAAGATAAATTTCATTATTAGAACATTTATGTTTAGAGGAACAAATAAAATACTAGACAGAGCTTTAAGGATTATAGGGCAGCGAAAAGGAACAATGGCACCTTCTCACACTAGCAGCCTTCTCTCTCCTACTTCTCTTGAAATTTTCCTCCATGTATGAAGAGTTGACATGGAACTTTTATAAGTGATAGTATTGAGAGAGGAATAGAAAGTTGCAGGAAAATCTCAATAAATCCCACAAAAATGGAGTTAGCTAGGAACTGAAAATCAGCTGGAACCAAAGTACCAATTCACTGGTGCTGCACACTCATTTCTTTTTCTACTTTTCTCTAACCTTCTCTGCTTTGTTCTCTTTTTCTCTACAAAGCAGCTTTTGCTGATCTACTTTCTTGTGAGTCATCCCTGCCACAGCTTGTTTAAGTGCCCTAAAAAGAATGAGCTGAAGGACTATGCTTCAGATCCAAATTCCTAGGAGAGAGAATCTAATTGACCACTTAAAGCCAAAGGGCAAACTCCTGCTGGATTAGCTGTAGTCAGGGAATCTAAGCCATTTCCTAGCATTGTTGTCCTTCCTAAGGCTATCAGGGAAATTTGAGTGGGCTAAAAAGTTGACCTAGTTTCCTCTACAAGCTGGATTTAAAAGAGCGCAGATTCCATGTTAGCCAAAGCCCTCATAAACTCAGTTCCAAGGGACCAGAATGCTACTCAACATCATCTGTCCATAGCTTAAGAAGACGTCCAGCTTCTTTCCCAGAATATTAACTAAAGTCCAATTATAATGTTTCTGGATATATTATCCATTTCTTAATTTTGACATCTTTTAGCATGGGGTTAGAGTGCTTCCTATGTCAACTTAACAGGTCTTGATTTTGACTGCCAGAATTGCTTTACCCCAGATGTCAGTTAAAATACAGAGATTGAGCTATGTAAATATACACAGACAGATATATTTATAGTTTTATACATATATAACTGTCTAATATAGAGATGAATATTTTCTGATTCTATCTGCTGAGATGATTGTTTTGCTGTACTTTAGATATGTTTTCAGTACGTCCCTTACATATTTCTATATGGAAGTTTCCAGTGTGGCACTGTTAGGAAATGGTGAGCACTTTTAGAAGTGGGTCCTAGTGGTAGGCCCTCAGAACACCAAGGCATGTCCACAGAAAAGATTAATGTAGTTTTCCCAGGATGCTGAGGTAGTATTCTTGGAAGGGTTTTTATGAAATAAATCCTTCCCTATTCTCTTACTCCCTATCTTATTATGTGGTCTCTTCTCCTCCACATCATTGGGATGCTATCTGTTATGAAGCCTTCAGCAGAGCCAAGCCCATGCTAGCACCATGTCTTTGACACTTCTAAACAGTTAGTTAAGTAATTCTCTTCTCTTTTTAAAGTACTCAACCTCAGGTGTTTCCTTATAGTAATGGAAATAGACTAATATAAGGGTCAGTCAGTAACTCCCCCAAACAATACCTGATCTCCACATATTGATTTCTAAATGTTGTTTTTCACATTAAGATTTTAGTATAAAGAATAATATTTACAGGTGATAAGCCACTGAAAGTAATTATAATCCATAAACCCAGAGTGATATAAAAACATAAATAAACATATTGAAATTGGGGGGAAACCAGAATTTTATAAAGTCTTTAAGTATTTCCTCACAAGTAACTTAGCAAGGAAGAGGGAAGATCATGGCTGGAGGGGTGGTTGCATGTAGAGACTCTCCATGAAGTGGGATGCCAACAGTGGGAGAAGTGCTTTTCTGCAAGGTGAGTAAAGTGTAAATTTCACTAAAGCTCTTTAGTAGAAAATAAGGAAAACTAGAGACTCAGAGGCTTAGATACATTAAACAAATAAGAAAAAACACGTTGGGGCGAGGTGACTCTGGATGCAAGGACCACAGCCCGGCAGTAACATCACTGGTTCGGCACACAGGGATAAAAGAACACACAAACACAGGAAGAATGAATTGGCATGGAGAACCCTGACATCAGAAGGAGTCCTGATCCTTGGCTGAGCCCATTTATGCACATAAGATAGACAGCCATAGAAAGCTGAGGAGATCATCTTAAGAAGATAGGCCTGCAGGAACCCTGAGTTCAGTCCAGGCATCTGCTTCAGGAGCTGTAAGTTTGGGCCAGAAGCTGCCCAAAGACCCATGTAATTGGGTTGGCAATCTGCCCAGCAGCCCAATGTTTCAGGCCAGTGATGGACAGAGGCTCCATGAGTTTGGGCAAGTGACTTCCCCAGGAGCCATGCATTTGGGGCCAGCAACAGCCTCAGGACCTGCAGATTCAGGGCAGCAATTGCCCCAGGACCTGTGAGTTTGCCTGGTGTGGCTGCCCCAAGGGCCACAAGATTGCTGGCAGGTGCTCCAGGAGTCATGGGGTGGGGACAACAGCTGCAAGACCTTCTGTGAAGTGGGTTGGTAGTCTGGGATGGCAGACACAAAAGCACCCAGGGTCTTAACCCAGGAAGAGTGAAATGCTGTAATCACAGGAAGCAGTGGTGATAAAGGACTGCATCCCATCCATACGACAAGAATACTAGAAGGATTCCTGGGAAGCTGACCTCTAGCAAAGAATAGCAAAAGCCAGGCCCTCCAGCAACCTCACCCTGGAAGTACCACTGTCTGGAAGATGGAGTGTGTGGACAAAAATCCAGTCAATAGTGATCATCTGCTTCCATTGTACATTTTGATCACCTTAGTAGAAATAATCCACAATCCACTTTCCATTCAGATGATGTGGATTTTTTTTTCCTGTTTAGTTTGTTTTTTGTTTCTTGATTCTATTGCTTTCCTTGTTTTCTGTGGTTTGCTTTTGCTTTTGTGTGTTCTTGCAGACCAGCACTTTTTGTTTTTATGCTCTATAGCCTTACAGCAGTGTATTTTTATGGTAAACCCTTCATCCGTTTTGACCTGCAACAGCAAAACTCTATTCTTTTCTCTCTCAACTTTCCTTAGCATCATTGCCTCAGTCTCTTTCCTTTTTTTAATTTTATCAGTATTTCCTACATCACCCTACTCTCTTACTGCTCTCACTCCAAAATCACAAGTTCCTCTCTACCTTCCTATCACACTTCCTTTGCTCTCAGGTGTCTGAAAGGTTAACACCAGTTACCTCCAATTGGTTTATACCTCTGTGTCATTAATATTGTGCAGCTTTTCTGATGTGAATGCCAAACTTTACAATGGTTATTTTCTTTTAAGCCAGATATAGACTGATGGTTAAATAATGTTGTCAACAAAGATAGTCATTAATCATAACATTCCTCTCATAAGCAGTTATTAACATAGTAACAGTGATACAAGGAAAAAAAGTAACCAGTTTCATGTTGTTTATTGTATGGCTTGGATATTCATACGGATTCATTTTCCTTATCTTGTGATGTATTGGAAATCACAAAAGTCAATAGTAATTCACAGATTGGGGACACTGCTGTTGAACTCAACTTTCCAGATAATACCCCAGTCCAAGTGAGAGAGGAGATAACCCTGCTCCCAACCCGAAAACAAGGTCCCAAAGTGAAATAACCAGAGAGGGATCTTCCTGGTACTGACCCATACATCAAATCCAGTGAAAAGCCTCTGAACAAAAAACTCAGTTCCACAAAATGGCTCACACACAAATAAGGAGATAAAGAATCCAATTGAATTGAAGGAACAAGAAACAGACCTTCAAAAATGTGGAAAAAAGCAAACAATTCTCCTCCTCAAACCCACAACTTCCCAACAGAGAATGAAGACCAAGAGAATAATAACAACAATCTGATTATTAAAGCAATCAAAGAATTAAAATAAGATTTAAAGAAGGAAATAAGAGAGCAATCACAGAAGCTGCAAGATCATTTAATAAAGAAATAAATATACTGAAAAGAGACATAACAAAACTCTTAGAATTGAAAACACAGTCAATCAAATTAAAAGATCAATGAAAGATATTAATAACAGATTAAATTCAGTAGAAAATGGAACCTCAGCTCTCAAAAAAAAAACACACAAAACACTTCTGACAACAGATAGGCTGAGTTATCTTGAATGCATGGAAAATAGAAAATAAAAAAAAAACTTATAGGACATAATCAGAATTTCCAAGATGCCTGGTGAGAAATCAGAAGAACAAACTTGAGAGTAATTGGGATAGAGGAGAACATTAAACAACAAATAAAAGGCATAAAGAATATTCTCAATGGGATAATTAAAGAACATTTCCCCCATATAAAACTGAGACATACATGCACATTCAGGAAGCATATTTGACACCAAATAGACACCAATAGACTGAGACACATTTTGTTCAAAATTTATTACAGAGAATAAAAGGAAATAATATTAAAATTTGAAAGAGAAAAACACCAAGCAACATTCAGAACAGACCAATAAGGATCACTTAGGACTTCTCAATCCAGAACCTAAAAGCAAGGAGGGCTTGGAATGAGATATTCCAAATACTAACAGAAAATAATTATCAGCTGAGGTTAATATACCCAGCAAAACTCAACTTTGTATTTAATGGAGAAATAAAAGTATTACAGAACAAAACACATTATCAAATTCATAAACACAGTACCATCACTACAAAGAATACTCAAAGATAAAATTCAAATAGAAGAACAAGCAAACAACTCCCAAAATACAAAAGCAAAAAATTTCAATGAAAGTACAACCTACTGAAATAACCAAGCCATCACCAAATAAGCAAAAATCACATTGGCAGTGAACACAATCAAATATCTATTCTAACACTGAACATGAATGGTTTGAATGCCCCAAGCAAAAGGCACAGATTAGCTGACTTTATAAAAAAAGAAAATCCAACAATATGCTCCTTACAGGATATGCATCTTACAGTCAACAACATCCACAGAGTGAAGGCGAAAGGACAGAAAAACCTACAAGGCTTATGGCCCAAGAAAACAAGCTGGTGGTATGATACTTATATCCTACCAATTAGATTTCAACTAAAAATTAGTCATAACAGACAAAAAAGGCTACTACATTTTAGTAAAGGGAACAATAAAATAAGAAAATATAACCGTAATAAACCTCTATGCCCCAAACATAATGCTCAAAGATACATGGAAAAAATACTCTATGACAAAAAATTCCTTATAGACCTCAACACAATAATACCAGGAGCTTCAATACACCTTTATTACCATTAGATCATCAAAGCAAAAAGTCAATAAAGATATATCTGAACAACACTACAAATCAAAAAGAACTAACAGATATCTACAGAATATCCCCCCAAAAAACACCTGAATTTATCTTAGTCTCAGCAGCATATGGATCTTTTTCCAAAATATATCATATTTTAATCCACAATAGAAATCTTAACAAACACAAAAAAACCTGATATAATCCCATGCATCCTATCACATCATAATGGTATGAAGCTAGTAATCAACAGTAAGAAAAATAAGAGAAATCACATAAATACATGGAGACTGTATAATACCCTGTCAAATGAAGAATGGATTAAATAGGATCCGTGAACAGTAATCAAGAAATTCTTGAAAATGAATGAGAATGAAGACACAACATATTGAAATATCTGGGACAGTATGAAAGTATCCCTAAGAGCAAAATTTATAGTACTGAGTGCCTACATCAAAAATTTAGAGAGATCCCAAATAGATAAGCTTATGTTCCACCTGAAATCCTTACAAAAGAAGAACAACCCAATCCCCAAACTAGTATTACACAGGAAATAATAAAGATCAGAGCTAAAAATTAATGAAATTGAAAATAAAGAAAAATAATAGAATCAATGAAACAAAGAGTTGATTCTTTTAAAAATAAATAAAATTGACAAACTCCTATCCAATCTCATCAAGCAAAAAGAATGAAAAGAAAGAAATCAACAGAATCAGAGAGGAAAATGGAAACATCACCATTGACCCTTCTTAAATACACAGAATTGTCAGAACCTATTTTGAAAAGCTATATTCCACCCACATGGATATTCTGAAAGACATGGACAAATTCCTAGTGACATATGACCTTCCCAAATTGACACAAGATGATGTAGAAACCCTAAACATGTAATGAAATTGAAACAGTAATTAAAAGACCTGAAAAAATAATAATAATAATAGCCCAGGACATGATGGATTCTCAGCTGAGTTTGGCCATATCTTTATAGAAGAAATAGTAACTCTCTTCTCCTTATTAAGTTATTCTATGAAATTGAAAGGGATGGAACTCTCCCAAACAATTATTATAAGTCAACCGTAATCCTAATACTCAACAAAGACACATCAAGAAAATGACAGACCAATATCCCTAATGAACACAGATGCAAAATTCCTTAATAAAATACTAGCAAACAGCATTCAAAATACATAAAAAAAAAAATACACCACAGCGAAGTGGGTTTAATTCCAGGCATGCAAGGCTAGTTCAACATATGCAAATCAATAATCTATTCCATCACTTAAACAGAATTAAAGGCAAAATCCACATCATCATCATTTCAATTGACACAAAAAAAGGTCTTTGATAAAATCCAACATGCATTCATGATCAAAACCAGGAGAAGTTAGGGATCATCAAAAGAACTAACGTTAACTTTATAAAGACCATTACAACAAACTCACATCCAACATTACATTTAATGGAGGAAAAACTGAAAACATTCCTATAAATTCTGGAACATGACAAGGTTGTCGACTCTTACAAATTCTATTCAATATAGTCTTTGAAACACCAACCAGAGCAATCAGGCAAGAAAAGGAATACAAAGGGATGAAAATAGGAAAAAAGGAAGTCAAACTGTCTCTTTGCTGATGATATTATCCTATACCTAGAAGACCCCAAAAAAAACCCTCTATCAGAAGATTACTAGTGGAATCACCTTATTACCCAGCTATCCCACTCCTGTGTATTTTCCCTAAAGAGCTAGAATCAGCATACTACTGAGACACAGGTAATCAATGTTTGTAGTAGTTTAATTTACTATAGCTAAACTATGAAACTAGGGGCTAGAGCAATGGTTTGGTCATTATGGTGCTTGTCTGGCATGCACAAGGATGCAGGTTCAAACCCCAGCATCACATACACAACAAAGTGTCAGAGCAACAAAGGCCACATGAACAACTAAATAACATTGATTTTTTCTTTCTCTTTCACTGTCCCTCTCTTAAATAAGTAAATAAAAATAAATAAATAAATAAACTATGGAACCAACCCAGATGCCCCTCAGTGGATGAGTGGATGAGTGGAATAAAAGAAAACTCTGATATATGTATGTATGTATGTGTGTATACAGACACACACACACACACACACACACACACACACACACCATAGAGTTCTGCTCTGCTATTAGACAGAATGATGTCATGGCATTAGCAGCCAAGTAGATGGAGATGGAAAAAATTATGCTGAGTGAAATATCCCAAACTCAGAGACTCAAGGGCCGAATGTTTTCTCTCATACGTGGAAGCTAGAGTACAATCTAAGGCAGGTTGAAAGTTACTAATAACCTCAACATAGGTGAATTTTTACACAAGCAGGGGGAACCATGACTATGATGTTGGAGGGAGACAGAAGAGGGGCAGAAAGGGAAGGGAAAGATTATGGGGGTTATCAATGCAGCTGGAGGGAAAGAGTAGGGGTATTATCAATGCAGTTGGGAACCCTCAACTTCCATGAGAAGCCCAACCAACATGGGGGTAAAGTAGGGGGAAAATGGGAACAGGAAGTGGTCAAAGGTGGGAGACCATGGACTGGTATCAGCCTTAACTTACTTTGTCAATATCTGTATGTTCGTGAATGTGTAACAACTATTCCCTCCAATATGTAAGACTATGCTGAATGAATAAAGAAAAAAGATTTCTAGAGCTAATAAATAAATTTAGCAAAGTTGCAGGATACAAGATCAATACCCATAAATCAATAGGTTTCCTATACTCCAACAGTGATTCAGCTGAAGAAGAAATCAAGAAATCTATCCCATTCACGATAACCTCAAATAAATAAATAAATAATAAAATATTTGGGAATTAATCTAACAAAGGAAGTAAAAGACCTCTATAATAAATATTATAAGACATGAAGAAATAACTTGAAGAAGACCTGAGATGATGGAAAGACATCTCATGTCCTTGAATAGGCAGAATCAACATAATTAAAACTGTCACTCTGCCAAAAGCAATGTACAGATTCAATACAATTCCCATCAAGATGCCCACATTCTCCAAACACATAGAAAAATCAAGTCTCAAATTCATTTGGAAGTATAAGAAAGCAGAAGAACCAAAGAAATAGTAAGTAAAAAAAAAAAAATGAAGCAGGTGGTATCACAATACCTGACCTACAATTATACTTTAGAGTTATAATAACAAAAACATCATGGTATTAGTATGAAAACAGGTATGAATACCAATGGAATAGAATAGAAAACACAGAGACAAATCCACAAATCATTATCAACAAAGGGGATACAATTATAATTTGGAAGTAAAGACAACAAATGGTGCTGGACAAACTGGAGAGCTATGTGTAGGAAGTTGAAATTAGATTCTTATCTCTGACCTTGCACAAAAATCAAATAAAATAGATCAAGTAGGGACTGGAGTGGTGGCTCAGTGGTTTCTAGGCTTGCCTTGCATGTGCAGGGATGTGAGTTCAAACCCCAGCTCCACATCCACAACAAAGTGTCAAAGCAATGAAAACCAGATGAAAAACTAAATAAAATTGATTCTCTCTCTCTTTCTCGCTGTCTCTCCCTCTCTTTCTTTAAAAAAATGGATCAAGTAATGAAGAATTAAACTAGCTACCTACAACTATTAGATTAAAGAAAAAATAGGATTGGGGCTGGAGCAATGGCTCAGTGGTTCTGGCACTTGTCTGGCATGTGCAAGGACACAGGTTCAAACCTCAGCACCACATACACAACAGAATGTTGGAGCAATGAAGACCACATGAAAAGCTAAATAAAATTCTCTCTCTCATCCCTCTCTTTAAAATTCAAAAAAGAAAAGAAAAAAGGACTGGAGGCCCTTAAGTGGTACAGCACCTCTATGTTCAATCCCTAGTACTGAAAAAAAAATAGGATCAATATTCCACCATAGAGATTTGGACATCAAGTTCATTACTAAGACTCCCATAATGCAAAAATTAAAATGAAAAATCTATCAGTGGGATGCCATTAAACTAAAAAAGTTTCTGCGCAGCTAAGGAATTAGTCAAGAACGTGAAGAGAAAGCCTACAGAATGGGAGAAAATCATGGCCATCTACTCCTCCGACAGAGGACTAATATCTGGAATATACAAAGAACTCAAAAAACTTAATACCAAAAGCACATTTAACCCAATTAATAAATGAGCTAAAAAATCAAACGGAATCTTCTCATCACCAGAAATGCAGAATGCCAGTAAATGTATGAAAAAAATATTCAACATCTATAACAATCAGAGAAATGCAAATCAAAACTACACTTAAGAGTCCCCCTCACTCCAGTTAGAATGGCAAAAATGAAGAAACAAACCACAGATGTTGGAGACACTGAGGAGTACATGAAAGCTAAACACAGGAAGTGTATTTTTTTTATAAATACATTATTGGGAAGACAGATAAACTTACATGGAAAAACAGATGATGGTCATAAGTAAACTATAATTTCTTGATTGTGATAGTTGAATTTTTATTATGTAGAAAGAATTTATTGGTGAAAAAAGCTGAATATCAATAAATTCCAGCATTCTCTTGATCTAGAAAGCAAATAATTAGAGACAGACAATAGAAACAAAAGGAACAGAGTGATGGAGCCTTTGTATTTAAAGTAGTAATTCCAAATAACTAAATAAATATTTTGAAAAATTTCTGCAATTATCAAATAAGGCATTTATGAGGCATTTTAGTACAATATACTACAAAACTTCTGCTATACATTTTCCCCCCCCAAAAAAAACAATTTTAATTTTCTTCATTTCAAATAATAAAAATAAAGATCCAAGAATGGTTAGTCAAAATGGCATCATTTATAAACACTAAGGCCAGTGATATACTAGTAAAATGTTTAACAAGCAGCTACCTAGAGAAAGAAATTTCCCTATTTGTAGCATTTGCCAATTTCTGTGTTGTAAATATTCTCACCAAGAACAGTTTCAAGGGACCACCAAGCATGATGTCTCTGAACACAGAGTTATAAAGAGATGCCCTTAACCTCCTTTAGCAAACTGGGTCAAATTAGCTTCAGTATAACATTAGCTAAGGCCAAGATTTGAAAACACATACATCCACTATGATATAATTGTTGAAAATAATCCTTAATGTAGTGGGGTTGAGGAAATAATTTCAATGTAGAGAAGGGAGATATTTCAAAAGAGAGAGAAAAAGAGACAGCACTTTCCCAGGATAACACACACACACACACACAAAAGGAATCTAAGCATAACTTGGCCAGAAATTTCACCAACAATTAATGAAAATGAATGAAAAAGTAATGTAAACTCACACTACATGTGTTTTTATATAAATAAATCTATACAATAAATATTTTATTGTATATGGATATATGAGATTGGTCATTATATTTTATGACTTGTTAATTACTAGGTATGTTTGGAGAGAGAAACAAAGGAGCTCAGAACCCTATTATTATGTATAAGTATAATACACTAATAAAAAAGAAAGAAGCCATAAATGGGCATTTCTGCAAATCTCCTAGTAATTTCAGTCTTCACTGAGTTAATAAAATGTTTGGTGCAAAGAAAAGGATAGATCAGTGCATGTTATATATTATAATGTACATTATAGATTAGATTTCATATTGCGTATATCTATCATAAACATAGAAGATTGTTTGACATACCTCTCTATCAATCTGTGATGATTAATCTCATTTATGAGTCACCTTAGCAGGGCCTATCTGGGCCATTTTTATGTGTTTTTGGATAAGATTTACATTTGAATCTGTAGACACAGACTGGGAATCATTCACTCTGGGAGGCTACCTCTAGTAAAGCTTTTTCTTGAGAGTCAGGAAATCACTAACTAAAAAAGTCTTACCCTCAGAACTTCTACTTCATGGTATTTTATTCCTACTTATATCTTCACTCATATCCACTATATATTATCAAATAACCACACAGATCAGGAATATCAATTCATTTATGTTTTGTTCTATTTTGTTTTATTTTTTTAATATCACATTACTTCAAAAGTTAGAGGAAATAGTTCAAGCTACTTATCAGACTCTGCCTTGAAAAGTAGACTTATTTGTGGTCAAAGGAACAACCATGAACAGACCAAGTTGAGCCTTCAGATAGTCTAAGCTACTGTCAAAATCTTACCCATCGAATTTTCTCCAGACTGTACCTTATGATTATAACACATAGATTCATCCTAATTATCTCTGCAGCTCTGCTTGTAGTTATTCTTAATTGGTAACCTTTTACTTTTGTTTCACTTTAACAATCTTGGTTCCTCTCTGCCATTTGCTCCCTCTGCTGTCCCTAAACAAGGCAATTGTGAATTTGTCCTCTTAATTAGCAACATCTAGAGTGGATTATGACATGTCAGTTAACGGATGAGGAAATTGAGGCTCAAGGAGTATAAGCAATCTAAACAGGCCCGATGGTAGACCAGGAAAATTGGTGGAGCTGGTTTTACGGTACTCAGTTCAGAGTACAATGCCTGGGTCAACCAATATTTACAACAGAATTTCTTCTCCTGGAAAACATTTATCTTTAGAAATTCTCTGACATAAAAATAATATGACAATTATCTTACTACTACTGGTCATTGTTAATAGGCTTTACTGTCATAATCAACACTAATTAGGAAACTAGCCTGATTGTGTGCATGTTATTTCATAGAATTTGTCACCCAATTGTTGATACAAACAAAATAGATGAACTAAGGTATTTGGAAATCAATGAAGTGAGAAAATGTTCTGGATTTGAACAGAAATTGTCACAGTGACTGTGTTATTACTTTCATTTTTACTATGTTCTTTATAACTCATGACCCTCGAGAGGAAAGGGGCTCAAAAATAGATACTTTAAAAAAATAAAAAGGTTGTAGAGATACTACCAGTTTTATACATGAACAGATTCCTGAATCTTTTACAGACAACTTGAATTTTTTATTTCCAGATGCTTTTCCCTCTGTACAGTTAATGGCTTTATCACATACATATGTGGGTTAGTGTCCTTTAGTATAAAGTGAAATAGAGTCTTCAGTTAAAATAACCGAAAGATGCTGGTTGACATCATGAACATCATTCACATTCACACTGATGTTTCATATGAACTGAACTTTATACAATCCATAGAACAAACAGAATTCTACATCCTGCCTGTAAGAGTGTCTGTGAAGCACTTGAGATTTAAAGCTAAGGTCACTAGTTAGATAGTGGGCAGAAGCTTCTTCAGTGCTACTTTTGTGGAAATGGCTGATAGACAAGTACAGAGAAATAGCAGTAACATTGATTTTCCTACCACTTATTAACCTTTAGAAATCCTGTCTGGCTTATTTTCTAAAAGGAATATTTACTAGAAAGGCAATTATTTCCCCATTTAGATATCTATTGGCTGAACCCCAGTGGTGCTTGTCATCATTGTCAGCCTGGTCTAAGTTAAACATAATGGTTTGGGGATTTAGATGATTTCGAGAGCTCTGATGATCGCACATAATGGAGTCCAAGTGAGGCTGCATTATTGGCAATCATCCTGGAACTAATAACAGCAGCTATTGGGTTGATAATCTCTGAGGAATTAGCAGCCAACTTCTTTTTTCTCAATTTTCTGGACATCATCATTACCATTAAAAGGCAGTTAAGATGATAATTTGCCACTGTAACTCATACAGTGGGCAGTAAAGGGTTATAAGTGAAAGGGCTGAGACAGCAGTTCTCACTCAGCCTATAGTCCTGAACATTCTTCCTCCTGGGTTGCTGTTTGGAAAAATGTTAAAGTGACCGAAGAGTAAGCAGCCACTATCAACATTTCTGTTGCACACGGTTTCTTGAGAAACTCTGATGGCACAGTGGAATATCATCCCTTTCCCACCCAAAGGACAGTGTTGTCTATGAACCACTTTATGTACAAATTTATAATGAGAACCAAGAATTTTAGAACAAAGGAATACAATGAGAGCACACAGAAACTGGAAGAAGAAGGAAGAGAGGAAAAGTCATAAACCATCTAAGATAAGGCAAAGCCAAGGATATTCCAGGGACAAAGTAGAAAAAGTGACAGAGAAATAGAATTCAAATTAATAAACCTTTGCTGAATCCCTGGTGTGCTTCAGGCATTCTGCTCCGCTTGGGTGATGCTAGAAGTTGTGGCTCCTTCTCTCTTAGAGTACACATCTGTCTGAGAAGATAAACACATATGATAAGCTCTAAAGATGCATGATAAATACTTGTAGATTGTAATCAACTGAGAGGTACAGAATTTTATTAGAACACACAGCAAGGAATTTTAAACAAATCATAAAGCAGACATCGCTGCCCCCCCCAAAAAAAACATGGAAACTTTCAATGAACCAATTAAAATTGAGAAAATTAATAGAACCTTAGAAATCACCAAAATACTGGAAATTCAATAACCAGACCACAATAATAATTATGACTACCATTCATTTAGCTCCTGCTTAATACCATGCTAAATTCTATATATAAAATATTGAATTTTAATTATATGATAAACCTGATTGAGTAGGTAGTAACATCCATATGATAACTTTCCCAAGGTGACATAGCTCTAAATGTCAACACTAGGAGTTGAATTTAAATCAGACTAACTGCATAGTTCCATTCTCTTGTCCAATATACTACATTTTCATACCCAAATTAAATGAAAATAAGAGCTGACATTTAATAGCTCAATTAACAGAATCAAAAAAGATAGAAGTCACTAGAATAAAAACTGGAGAATAGAGAAAATACAATGACATTTGGGTCTATAAATACATGAGTTCTTTATCACCAGTTTGAAACAGAGCCAGGATTTCTGTTCAAATTTACTTGGCTTTATGTAGTTTAAAAAGAGATAGTGGTAAATAAATATAACTAATTAATTTATCATCACTATAAATCTGCACATATTCCTCATATTTTGTGTTTTTGCATGATTATTATGTGTTTAAAATGGCATCCACTTTAAATGATATTTGAGACACCTTAAAGAACCAGGGTAATATAGTAAAGTTGTTTATCACTAGGGGAAAAAAATAAGAAACAGAAGACAAAAGTGATATGGAGTTGTTGAAAATTCTAATTAAGTAGGGCTACATATAAATGAGAAAATAAGATTTCTTCCTAAGCTTCACAGAAAAAAATTAAAGAGGACAGGTTTAGTAGTACACACCCCTAATCCCAGCAGCTCTGAAGCCAGAGGAATCCAAGTTGAAGTCAGCCTCAGCAATTTAGTGAAGCCCTAAGCAACTAGGCGAGACTGTCTCAAAATTAAAAA
>PVKS010027856.1:0-26206 GCA_004027875.1 Aplodontia rufa
ACGCAGGAACAGAGATACACAGGGTGGGTGTCATATGACAACTGTGGCAAATTTTGGAGTGGTGAATCTACAAACCAAGGACAAAGGATTGTCAGCAACAGTGGAAGCTAAGAGAAAGGCATGAAATGAATTTTCTTCTAGATCCTTTAGGGAGGGTAAGGCCAATGGACATCTTAATTTATCACTTCTAACCTCCAGAATTGTGAGACAATGAATTACTGTTGTTTTAAGCCATGAAGTTGTGGCATTTGTTATGAAATTAACAGAGATCTATGAGTGGACTTACTCTACTGAAAACCTTCTCTTAAAAGGTTTTCACCTATTTTAATTTTATCAACTTCAAAGTTTTCTATCACATTTTAATGATACTACGAAAAAAATGACTCACAATTGCAGTTTTCATGTTAATACTTAACAACAGTTACCTTGTTCACTAGGCATGGGGCAGATTAAGCTAAGTGTAGAGGGAACTGGCAGAAGAAGATGATTCTTGGTTCTATGTGGTGGACGTGCCTGCCAGCAGCGAGTTAACATGTGCCTAGGCAAGGTCTACGCTCAGGGAAAGCCCTGACCAGGCTGACTTTCTGAAAGCAGCAAGTCTTGTCAAGGCAAAGGTTCTTGATTAGGGGTGGAAACCACCTCCCAAACACCCTGCTACACAAACATCCCTTTCAGTTTAGTTACCTTCACTTTGAAGTTCAGGAGGCCCCTTCTTATCTTTAACTGGCAGTAAGCTTCCCATTTGTGACCCTCAAGGAAACCAAGTGCAGAAAGAGAGACCTGGGGCTTGACTATGATGTGGAACCCTGAAAGAAAAAGGAGACTGAAGCTGAGGAAACTGAAAGTGGTCTGAGCTCTGCAGCAGATTGTAAGTAACAGGAATTATGTGTCCTAAAATTTTTTCAAGTCAGGGTAACAATGGGCAATAATTATCTGCAGAACAGAAAGAGAATGTTAAGATGCTGTGACATCTACTTAAGGCCTCCAGAGCAGTGGGGGCTGAGGGTCAGCTATTAAAATTGTTGCAAATGATGATAAATATCAATTCCTTTTTGCTAAATAATGGCTCTATAGATACTGGGATCTGGAATCGAGCTGGGAAAAAATATGAGAATGGTTCAAAGTGAGGGAATAAAGCTGCCCTGTATACTTTGTGACTTGGGGGCTAATACACAAGTACATTGGTGCCCCTGAATCAAGATCAGGATGAAACTTCCTTGCTGCCACCACCTACAACTCCAATTCCAACACTGGGAGCTCCCGTGGAGGAATGGCCTGCACTGCCTTCTCCAGCGGGTACATAATGGCACAGACAGCCCTTGAGCTGGCAGCTTTAGAAGGAAAACTAATGGTTTGTCCAGTACCCATGCAAAACAGGGCTCAAATTCATGCCCCTGTGAATTATTCCATCTATAAGGAGATCAGGAAAAGTATAAAATTATTCACCAGAATGGGGCAACAAGCCCTTATACCTAAGGACTCATGTGATACTGCAGACAATACCACAAAAAAAATGGGGAAAATAAACAAAGACTATCTAGGTCTCCCCTCTTCCCTCTAACTGAAAAAAAAAAAGGCTAATTATTCAAAAGTTATTATTGTTAGGTAGAACCTGACTTAGGCAATGCCATTTTGAACCTTTTCCTCCATGGAGTTACCTCTTGGTCACTTTTGATCCACCTACCCCTAATTCCCCTCCCACCCCCACTACTGTTCAATCATGCAAAGGAACCCTAAACACTCCCATCTTCCTAAGAAAGGACTCTTCCCAGACAACTCCCTGGCACTGGCCTAATCCACTCTTCCCCCCATTCTCCTTATATCTACCCCAGGCTCTAAGTAGAATACGGGGAGGGATCCCAGCCAACACTGGGCCTCCCCTCCACAGGGTTCTCCCTAATAAACCTGTGCTTCTGTGAGTTGCTCTCTTTTTCCTTTATTTCCTTCATTTGCTTCTTTCCTTACAGTTATCTTAAACAAATATTCTAGGACTATTTGGTCTAAAATTGCACTTTGGTCTGATAAAGATGTTTCAAGTGCTCCTTTACTGGAGTAATTACGGCTGTCATTTTTATCTTTTGTATTTCTTTGTGAGCTTATGGTTTTCACAGTGAATTCACATTTGATCTTACACACCTAGGTTAATATTTTTTTTCTCTCCAATCGGTTTTGTTTTATCTAACTGTAAGAGTTCTTTTTAAGCTCTGTGTCTGTTCTCTCTGTCATCTTTATTCAGAGTCTAATTCTTCCAAGTAAAAGCTCTAAAATCTTTTGTTTCCTGTTGGTTTTTATGAATTGTATGTTTATATGTGTGTGCGTGTTACATGTCGTGTCAACATGGTACCAAATTAGCAAATAGATAAAGGAACGCACATATATTTCTTGGATCCTCCCTTTTATAATCAGTAATAAACCTCTCTCTGCCTGAGGGCAGAACAGTGTTTATTGATGGATCAGTTTGGTTTGCATTTTCTCAATGAAAAATCTTAGTGAGGATATTTAACTCCTCAACAGGCAAAACCAGGAGCTAGTATTTTAGATTTGGTGGTCTCCCCATCACCAGAGTATGTCTCCGAGGACTGAAGCCCCGTAAAATCTGGCAGATGGATTTTACTCACATTTCTTCACTCAACTCCCCACCCTTTGTTCATGTAACCATAGATACTTACTCAAAATTTATGCATGCAACTATGTTCCAGGAAGAAATAGGCTAATTTGTTATACAGCACTGTTTGAGTACTTTGCCACCCTAGGAATCTCTACCTCTATTAAAATAGACAGTGGCCCTGCTTACGTTAGTGAAACCTTTAAAAATTTTTGTAAAATTGTAATATTAAACATTATCACTGACATGCCATATAACTCAACTCTCAAGGACAAGGTATAACACCATGAGCTCAGGCTGAGCTGAGACAGATTAGGAGAGATAGTAAAATGGCTAGGTAGTCAGAAGCATGGGCCCCATTCAACCACACCTAGAAGCTAGCCAGTAGAGAGAGATTAATGGGCATGCTCAGGACCTTCAAATGCAAATGATCATGAGGCTCACCTGTGGGAGCAACTCCTTTGTTCCAGAGATAGGAAAACTAAGAAGTAGGGGTGGACACAGATGGGAATAAGGAAAGATTGCTACCTGTTTAGCATAGATTTTAGCTAATGATTTTGGTGCTCAGTTTCAGTGCCTGTTGAGTTTAACCAATGATGTTCGTGCTTCTCTCAATGCCTGCTTTACATGACTCTTAATCAAGGCTCATATTCCAAAATCAATATAAACCCCAGACTAATGTAATCAGATGGTGTCCTGCTTCCAGGTACCCCTCTGCCTTATGGAGCCTCTACTGTCCTTCCTTAAATACATACTACTCCTTTTACTCTTCCCTTCCATGGTTGTCCATGGATTATATTCTTCAGATTTGTGAGACAAGAACCTAGAAGAAGATTGGTGCCGAATTCCTGGGTTGTATGTCCACACCAAGAACTGCAATGCATCACTTTCAACAGTAGTAGGGAAAAACCCAGTTCTTAACTAGGTAGCTGCTAACATTATTTCAGTTGCAGAGATCTGCAGCCAGCCCAAACTTCCAGTTTGAACAGGGAATAGCTGCAAACATTAGAAATGGGCTACTTTGGCTGCAGAAATCCACAATGAGCCCTGACTCCATTTGCCAGTGGGAGCAGAGAAATTGGCCTTATCTCAAAACCCCCATATCAAGACCACCCTTAAAACTATGTTGTTGAAACAAATAAACAAACAAAAAAAGGTGGGGGTGGGATACAAAGAAGGAAATAATCTCTTAATAATACACTCCATTATACATTAATTTTTTCAATTACTTGGATGATGCCACTGCAGAACAGTGGCACTGGCAAACCAAGAGACCCTTAAAAAACCTTTAAGGAGGCCCTTGGGAAGCACCCATCCCCCTTTTAGCTTGGGGACAAGGATATGACTGTGTCTCGTTGCAAAAATAACCTTGCTGGCTATCATTAAGGTGTTTTAAACCTTATCATGGCCAAAAAGCTGATTTCAGGAATGCAGAGGATGGAATTGACAGACCTAGTGGCAGGTGTCCCACAACTGATGCTGCCAAGGACCAGGAGGGCTCCTGAGCAGACTTGGGGGATTAAAACTTAGCCCAAAGGGCTGGGGTAGTGCTGACCATGCCTTGCCAGCAACCCAGAAACCACGTTTATTGCTGGGTTGGCTGTCCTTGACTGTTTGGTATGCCCTGGGTTTTATGCTGATGTCCACTAGGTCCCTGTTACTTGATCCTTGTTCCCAGAGCCAATCTAATAATGAGGACATGGTTATGAGAAAAAGGAAAAAAAGGTTTATTACTTTGCTAGCAAAGGAGAAACAAAAGGGACTTCTCTCCCAGAGGCTGTGATTCTGCCCATCAGAGGGGACAGGAGTTTTTTTTAAAAATTTTTATTAAGGAATTGAGTTATTGTACAATCATAAATGCATATAAAGTAAAATGTGATATGCATATATTCTTAAACCAGAATTACCCCCACATTGCCCATACCCCAGTCTCTATAGTTTGTCCCTAATAGCAATATAAATGCTTAGACTGTGAATTTTCCAGAATTAAATATTTGCATGAGTATTATTTGGATTCTCAGGTGGCTAAAGAGTATGCTACATTGTTGATTGTCTCCCTAGATAGCTCCCTACTCTCCCTCCCTCACCCCTTTCCCTCCTCACTCCCCACCCCCAGGAGAGTTTAAAGGCTACATTCTGCTACTTCTCTGTGCCGAGTTGTCATTCACTTTTTAATTTGGTAGGTAGTCATTTCTGATACAGACAACACTGCCTAGGTTGGGGAACTAAGGTAATCCTTTTCCCCCTGAGATTAGGGAGAACAGATTAGCCAGGAGGAAGGAGAGAGGAAGAGAAACAAATGTCATTTTAAAATTAAGTGACAGTGGCAAAGAGAAAGGGCCATATTCAAAGCATAAAGCTGACAACTGTTACACTTTCACCTGGGAAGACCCACCCTTCCCACCTGAGTAGGGAGGCCTTGAGCTTCCTCACTCCAAAGAGGGTGATTTACTAAAGACAATGCTTGTTCACTTAGGGTTGCTTGAAACTGCTACCACATGGTTAGGTGATCAAACGGGGACACTGAAATTAAAGAAGATGCTCTTTGGTGATTGGCACTATAAGTACTTATGTGTCTCCGCTCACAAGTGGAACAAGATCCAGCTTTCCTGGAAAAATATCAAAAAATCATTACTAATGGCTACTCATGATAATCTCACCCTTGATGTTCAGCTGTTACACTATCAAATCCTGGACACTGTGTCTGCTAATCAGGAGACATAAAGAGACAATCTTCTGGTATGAGGAGCTTTCAAATAACCTTCAATGGTTGAACCCAAATTTTGGCTACAGCTGCTTAAAGAAAAAGGAAAGGGGAGATGTGGTGGTTGTGCATGCCAGCAGCGAGTTAACATGTGCCTAGGCAAGGTCTAAGGTCAGGGAATGCCCTGACCACTCCAACTTGCTGAAAGCAGCAACTCTGGTTAAGGCAAATGTTCTTGTCTGGGGGCAGAAACCACCTCCCAAACATCCTGCTTCACAAACAACCCTTCGAGATTAGCTGAACAGGGACCACAGATATGCAGGTCCTGACCAACAAGTCAAGAGGAACATTGTGCATATTAAAGTCAAACTAAAAGAAGAGCATAGATTTCGAATATGAATCCTAGGAGTGCAACTGTTTGAGAACACTCATTTGATGAATGAAACTTCATGTTAGTAGTATATTGAAACCCTCAACAGTGTACTAAATCTGTTTTATAAGTTTTTACTGGATTATGTCAAAACTTCAGTTAACAGCATTTAAATGGAAGGAAACAGAAGGTAGAAGCTTTAGAGAAAGACAGGAGGAGAAGGAGCCTGAGGAGCCACAATAAACTGATTATGGAAGTGTTATTTGTAATGGCAAAAGGAAGGAAGGAAGGAGAGAAGGGGAAAGGAAGATTGGCTCAGCAATACTCTTCAGTTTTTTTTTATTATTTTGTTCATTTATGTTTTAAAATTTTATTAAGGAGTTGTGTTGCACATAGAGTAACAATCTGATATGCCCCTTATCCTAATTCAGAATCACCCCCACCTGTCCCTTGACTCTTCTGTATTTATCCCCATAACTCATTAGATATTTAATAAATTTTTATTAATTTTGGGAAATTCAGAAAGTGTTAAGTTTCTAAAAGTCCAAAGATGGACAATCACAGCCCATGATCACTTCACGGTTATTTGTGGAAGACAGATATATAGGTAGGGTCAGGAAAAAATGTGATAAGGGGATATGGATTTAACAGAGGTCTGTAGAATGAGCTTTCAGTTCCATCTTGCCGTTGATCAAAGCCTTACTTCAATTGGTAGTGTTTCAAATTAATCATAAATAATTTTTAGTTTAAGAAGTGAAGAATGAACCAAAGATCAAGGAAGTAATTTGATTCAGGGAAGTGACATGTGCATTTATCCAGGGCAATAATGGCTCACTTGAGGAATGCAAAATGTCATTATGACCACAATGCACAGTAAAAAGAGTAAAATGGTGGAACGAGGATAGAATGGTTATTAGGGTACAAATCAAGGAGAACTTGCATGACATAATCGAGAGTAGGAACTTTATACTGAGAATAGTGGAAAAAGGTTAAGCTTTTCAGGCATGAGATATCATGTTCAGATTTGTCATTTCAAAGAATCACCCTGGCTGCAGAATACATAATGGATTTTAGGTAGGCAAGACAGAAGACAGGAAGAGCAGTTTGGAGGCTTTTCCAATAATTCATACTGGAGAAAATAGTGACCTATACTGAAATAGCCACGAAATGTCTGGAGAGAGGTGGCTATGTTCACCTTATTGAGAAAATTGTTCTGTGATTGAACAATCTGTGAAGGTTGGAAGGAGGAAGTAAAGAGTCATGCAAGGTTTCTCTGTTTTTGGTTTAGATATCAAAAATGTTACTCATCATGCTAAGTAATATGAAACAAAGTTACTTGTGAAACCGCTGTTATGAGCTTTCTATAAGGAATATTATGCAGCTATTAAAATGATGCTTATGAATATATACAATTATTAGTCAGTTAATATAAACAAATTTAACTCAACAAAATTATGGTTATAAAGACTAGGTTAGTACCTGGGTAAGACTCTAGATTGGTTAGAAGAAATTTATGTTACAAAGTTAAGGAGGAAACACCAGATACAAAATTTTACTTGCATTATGGTTATGGCTAGATAAAATGTGCACAAAAGCAATACAAGGAATGAAATAAAATGCTAAAAGATTATATTAGAGCATTGGGACTTTATTTTCTTATTTTATAGTTGTTAACATAATTTGTATTGCTTTCACAATGAATAATATTCTAAAATTGCAATATTTATAAATTATTGATCAATATAATATAAAATCACAATATATAAGTTAAATACTAAAATGAATATTTCATCATCTGATATTTACAAAGTAAAGCAATTTCTACCATTTTATTAATATTTTGATACTATCGTTAATGACTGGAGAGTAGAGATGGAAAATCAGAAGCAAATCATATGTTTGGGAAATTCTTCCATTCCTTTTCCATATTAGGAACAATCATCCAATAGGAACAAGTAAAAGACCTGAAGATAACTATGACCATGCCATCTTTCATTGGTTTATGAATTAAATGACTGTACCCCCCAATGGTTTGAAAAATAAATATATATCAAAAATTCTTAAAATGCTTTGTATAAACTTCCTGAAAAAAATCTTTCTGGTTAAACTGGAATCAAGGAGTGAGCCATTTAGACTGACTTGTACCATTCCCTATATAGTATACAACTGATTAAAATTCTTTCCCTTATGTGATATTGCAAATTCTATTACAAAAAAAGCATTTTAATAAAGACTAATTGTTGCATAAACTTACATTGCTATGTATCCACATTTAATGTAAGTGCCTTCCTTTAGAGCAAACTCATGAAGATTCAGATTTATTGCTTGGTTGGTTATGAATTAATTAATAATAGGATTTCATTAAATAGCCTATTTAAACCATACTTTTCAATAAAATTTATTTTTTTTTTGAAATATAGCTATTTCCCTGGAACTTTTGTGGAAAGATCAAGTATGGGAACAATTTACTTAAACTTGGCACAGATTTTTCCTGGTTCTGGTTTAATTTGTGCTCCAGAAGACTGAGAACTCTAGTTATAAAAGCTAAAATGATAATAATTTATAACTCAGATACTAAGTGCTACATTGTATCTAATAATTTTATTTCCATAACCTTAAGTACATTTGTTCCCAATTTTGAAGTGCAGAAACAGAGTTTCAGAGATGTTAGGTCAACCTGTTTGCATAACCAATAAGCAACAGAGACAGGATTTGAAGCCAATCTGTATGGCCCTAGGGTATGTACCCAACCACTCTTATGCTGCCTGTTCTGTTAAAATTACATCTTTTTACTCATTTTAGGAAAATTTTTGGACTCCTGTGATAAAATGAAAATAATTCAATTACTTCATTGCATGAAAATGTTCCATTATCTTCAAAACTGAATCAGTCAAACCAGAATGGAAAAGGGCCAAAATTTACTATTCTAGGTTATTTTTGGTGCACATCATAAACTTGAGGGTTTAAGAGTGTCATACAATTTAGTTTAGAAATAGTTTTCATTTTAAACTAAAATCCATATAATCATGTTAACAATTTAGTGTTGGTTTGAATTTCAACATTTTCGGCTTCATATTAAATATACATGCTCTTTACTGCCTAAATTTATTTAAAACTCTTAATCAGGATGTTACACAGTTCATATTCATAATATAGCAATTGAAGTATTTTGCTTGACACCTTAAATTTTATTTTAAAAAATTTAAACATTTGTTATTCATCATGTATTCATAATTAAATTCTAATGACCCATTGTGTGCTAGGCATGATTTATCACTTTTCATACTTTACTCAAAGAATGCTATGTAGAGAATAATGATCATGACTCCTTGTAATTATATGCCTTATTTTGTTAAATAACTTTGATATTTTCCTATAATCTGTAAATGTCTGTTAAGTACAATTGATTGATAGAGTTGTTTAGGTTAAAGATAACTTTATTGATTTTTTGCTTTGATGATCTGTCAATTATTGATTAGGGTGTATTAAAGTCCTCCAGTATTATTGTGTTGAAGTTATAAGTGATTTAATTTCCTTAAATACTTTTCTATATTTTGGAAGGGCTGTAATTGGGGGCATAAATGGTAACTATTGCTATATCCTCTTGACGTAGTGTTCCTTTTACTATGATATAGTGACCTTTATCCTTTCTGACTAATTTTTAGTCAAAATTAACTTTGTAAGATATAAGCATCACAACACCGCCTTGCTTTCTACAGCCATATGTCTGATAGGGTATTTTTGACAACCTTTCACCTTTAATCTATTTTTGGCTATGAATTGTGTCTCCTGTAAGCAGCATATTGTTCAATTTTGTTTTTTGATCCAGTCTGTGGATCAAAATCTATGTCTTTTTGTTGAGTCATTGGGTCCATTCACATTTAGTATTAGAGTAGATATACGAATCTGACCTCTGCTGTATTTTGTGCCATCTTGGATAACTTTTAGTGAGTTTAGTATTTTTATTGACTATCCTTTTCTGTTTATGGGTTTTGGAAGTTGTCAGTTTGTTCCTCTGATTGAAGTTTGACTTTGAGTATTCTCTGTAGAGCTGGTTTTATGTTCATATATGTTGTTGGTTTGTTCTTATCATTCAAGTATTTTATTTCCCCATTACATGTAAAGCTCAGTTTTGCAGGGCATAGTATCTTTGACTGAAATTTATTTTCTTTCAATATTTAAAAAATATCATTCCATGCTCTCCTTGTCTGTTGCCTGAGCTAAGAAATCCACAGTAGTCATTGATTTGCCACTGACGCAACCAAAATCCAGAGGATTGTCAGAACTTGTCTTGAAAAATTATACTCTTCCAGTTTTGATAATATGGAAGACATGGACAAATACTTAGACACATACAACATTTCCAAATTAACTCAGGAGGGCTTTGAAAATCTAAACAAACCAATCTCAAGTAGATCTGAAAAGATGGCAAGATGTTCCATATTCTTGGTTAAGCAGGATTAATATAATTAAAATGACCATTCTGCCAAAAGTACTATTATACAGATTCAATGCAATCTACATTAAGATTCCAAAGTCATTCTTTACAGATACAGAAAAAGCAATTCTCAAATTTATTTGGAATAACAAGAAATCCAAAATAGCCCAAACATTACTATGCAACAAAGATAAAAACAGGTGGTTTTGCAATACCCGATCTAAAACTATACTAAAGAGCTTTAGTAACAAAACCAGCATGGTATTGGTATCAAAATAAGAATGAAGACCAACGGAATAGAATTGAAGTGTCTTAGACAAACTCACAAACCTTTAAACATTGATTTTTGATGAAGAGAGTCATAATATAACATGGAGAAAAGACAACCTTTTTAGCAAATAGTGGTGGACAAACTGGACAGCCACTTGCAGAAAGATTAAATTATATCCTTATCTCTTACCTTGCACAAAAGTCAAATTGAAATGAATTAAGCAATTAGAACTCAAACCAGCTACCATACAACTGCTAGAAGAAAAATTAGGAGCAATACTGCAGCATTTGTGAGTTGGAAACAACTTCCTCAACAAAACTCCCAAAGTGAAATAATTAAAGTCAAAAATCAATGAGAGGGATGCCATTAAAGTTTTTGCTCGGTTAAGAAATTGGTCAAAATTGTCAAGAGAGAACCTACAGAATGACAGATTATCACGGCCTATGATTTTTCTGACAAGGGACTAATATCCAAAATTTACAAGGAACTTGAAAATATCAAAAACAAACAATCCAATCAACAAATGCAACAAAAATCCAATAAACACAAACTTCTCAACAAAGGAAATCAAGTGGCCAATGAATACATGAGAAAGTGTTCTAAATCACTAGTAATCAGAGATATGTAAATCAAAACAACATGAAGATCTTACCTCACTCCATTCAGATGGGCAAAGATGAAGAATATAAATAATAACAGATGATGGAGGGGTTGTGGGGAGATAAGAACACTAGTACCCTATTGGTAGAATTGCAGACTGGTATAGCCTCTGTGGAAAGCAGTGTGGAGACTCTTCAAAAAAATTAGGGATGGATTCACCATATGATCTAGCTATCTCTTTGCTGGTATTTTCCCAGAAGAGCTAGAATCAGAACATTACAGTGTCACTGTAAAATTAATTAATGTTCATAATATCTCAGTTTACAATAGCTAAATTATGGAATCAATCCAGATGCCCTTCATTGGATAAATGGATCCATAAACTGTGGTATATACATACTATGGAGTTCTTTTCAGCTATTAGAAATAACAATACCATAATGTTTGAAGGTAAATAGATGGCAATGGAAGAAATTATACTGAGCAAAATTAGCCAAACCCAGACTCTCAAGGGTCAAATACTTTCCCTCGTTTGTGGAGGCTAGAGCAAAACCCAGGCTTGGGTGAAAGGTCAAGCTCATGTACTAGACTTACCAATGTTGAAGCACCACCTAATCTAGGGGAACCATACATATGTGTGGCGGGGCAGGAGAGAAGAAGAGGGAGGGAGGGGAGAGGGTGGAATGATAAGGAGAGATATAGGGGGAAATTAATACTGTAGCTTACTCTTTACACCCCAGAGAAGCCAAATAATACTTATGCAATCATTTAATTCTGGAAAATGTACAATTCTACATATATGTATACAGATAGATGATAGATAGATATAGATATGGATATTTATATATATTATAGAGGGGAAAATAGAAGAGTCAAGTGACTGGGGTGTGAGAGATGTATGGTGACTGGATTAGGATCAGAGGCATATCATATTGTTACTATATGTGCATTTATGATTATACAACTACATAACTCCTCAATAAAACTTAAACATAATAAAATTAAAATAAAAGAGTAGTATTATTCACTAACATTATAGAATGAATGAATTTATTAGACAATATTTCTTCTTAAATAAAAAATACATGCTATTAACATGGAAGTTTGGTGAACTTGGGGTAGTGTAAGAAGTTTACAATATGCAGGGTAAAGTAATAAAGGATAAAAGATATAATAAACTTGTAAACGATTAGGTTTTGCTTAGTAATGACCCCTAGTGTGGTATTCTGTGGGGAGTGGCACTATCTAACACAGAATCTATACTGGCATAGCTTCTATATGAATAATACTGGCAGTCATATTTTAAAACCTTTCCTGTACTAACCTTTTGTTTTCTGTCCCAGCAAGAGATTTTCCATTAATCAGCAAGATATAGAAGAAGAAAAAGAAGGAATACTGAGTTTTGATAGATAAAATAAACATGATAACTATTTAAAACTAATGTAAAATAGTATGTGTAAGTAGACTCAAGTATACATAACACATGTTTTGCTCTTCCTTATCAAATATCCACTCATGAGCAAAATAAATTATTGTAAGATTTATGTTTATTTACTACACATAGTTGAAGGAATTTCCATGTCATTTACCTAAGTCCTAAATTTTTATCTTTTTCTGTCTTGTTATTTCAGAGCAGATATAAAAAAAAATACTTGGGCTGCTCATGATAGCCATTTTCCCTTAGTCATAGAATCTCCAATTTTTGACTGGGCTCAATGTTTCCCTTGAAGCTAAGAATGACCTTGTGACTAAGTGCTGGCCAAGAAGTTATGACAAGATGCACACCCTTTCTCTCTTTCCCCTTCTTACTGGAGAGATTATTTAAATGGTACTTCTGAGCCATCCTCATGCCATGAAGAGGTGGTACAGAAAGATAGGCTATAGGATTCTTGTCACCATGCATACACCATATTAGGGTTGTGCTGCTAACATTCAGAGATGTGCACTTCTATCTGCTTTTAGGTCTCTTTTACAGTACAAACAGTATCATAACTCACCCAGTAGTCTTCCCATTTAGTTAAAGAGACTGTGCCCTTGCTAATAAACTAACTTCTATGTCTCATTCACCAATTACTGCCTTTCTAAAGGGAGTATAATGAATGTAGTTTTCACTTTAGAAAGGGAATAATATATATATTTACCATGGAAACAGTGTTAAGTTGTCATTAATGAGGATATTAGGAAAGCAGAGTTTGCTTCTCTATTGCATCATTCATATGAAGTGACAAGTACATGAAAACAGATGGTCTGCATACTAAAATACAAATTGCAACCTTTAAATCCAAATATTTTATGGTCTTAATAAAAAAGTTAATGTTAATATCATAAACAAGGGTGAGACATACTAAATTTTATTGCTGATGCTCAGAACTGTTCCATCATATGCTCATAGCATGTTAAATCAAGAGAACAGAGGACACATTAATTGGCACATTGTTTACTAGTTTTTAAGTTATATTTTGCTATTAGATACTGAATAAAAATAGCAAGATCTCTAGAATTAAGATCTTTTTATTCCCACGCCAGTATATTCTGATTACACTAGGTTTTGAGAAAGTAATTTGTTTTGGGGGATATTTAATTTTGGTTTTTTTTCGTATAGAGTTTTATGAAATCTGATAATTCTAAGTGCTTTGTTTCTATTTTGAAACCACTTCTTAAATGTTGAATTGGTAGACTGATATTCAATTAATAAGAAGGTTCATGTCTCATAGCAGGTAACTTCAAATATCCTGCAAATTAAATAGCATTAGCACATTTATTTCATGACCTTGGAATATGTAAAGCTTGATTTATACAAATAAACATGTTGCATTTTCAGGCATTGTTAACTGCTTCAAATTCTTCATTTTATAAACCATTGCTTATGGGATAGTCTTGACTCCTGGTCATGCGTAATTCCTTGGCCATTTGGTCCCTACTTACTTGTTCTGTATTTTGCTTGTTTTTTCCCTTTGATGCTTTAAGTTTCAGATATATTATACTAAGTTTAGTTTCTTTGGAATGTTATCTTCTCTCGCTTTTTCATATCTCTACAGGCATAGGGCTCTTAAGATGGTCCATGTTACCTTGTCTGTGGTCTTCCTACTCCCATGGGAGTACTTAGTGACTCTTTCCTCCTGCTTTCCACTTCATCTTCTACTTGTTTCCACCATCAATTATATTACTTTGTGTTGTAATAGTCCATTTGTATACATCTGTCTATCTAATAAATTTAAATTTCATGAATATGGGGACATACTTTTATATATATTTCATTAATCTATCAAAAAATTAATTTGCACTAACTTTTGAACTATACAACACAGCCAACATAAAAGAATTTCTGCTGCATTAAAGGATGATAAATATTTTGTTAATAATGCTCATGGGGGCGTTTTATCTTAAATTTTATGCACACAGCAAAGAATGAAACAATAAGTATGTTAGTTTGTGAGTCTTCAGTTCATTTAACTAAAGATTTTTTTAAAAATTTAAAATAATTCTTCACAAGGTATTCATTCATACTATTAGGCATCAAGGTACAGCTTGTTTCTTGTTTCATTGGTTATTTTTCCTTTTGCTAAATTTTCTTAGGGAAATCTTTCTATTGTTTGACATAATTTATCATACTATAATTCTACAGTATAAATTATTTCAAACAAATCTAGCTCCACTTTTTTCTTAAAACAAAATGAAATAGGGTGTGCATTGCACACCTTAATTAAGATCTTCATTAATTTTCAGTTAATTCTAATTTAGTATAAAACAACCTTTTTTTCTCTTCCAATATCATTGCATGACAAAAGCATGAGATTTTAGATTCTATGTTCTTAAGTTCATTTATTTAAAAATAGTGACTACCTTGGGAAACAATTATGTTGTTTTTCAAAAAAAACTTTTGCATAAAAATTTTTAGTAAAATTTCAATGTATTATCTGTCCCAGAGCCCTGATGCATTCTCTGGCCCTGCTGCCTTTTGCTTCTGGTTTTGCCTCCAGCTCTGAGTTCTGTTTTTCTCTTAGAACTAGTGTTACCTGGGGCTGGAGTGGTGGCTCAGTGGTTACAGTGCTTACCTTGCATGTGCAAGCACATGGGTTTAAACCCTAGCACCACATACACACGAAGTGATGGAGCAATGAAAGGTACATGAAAAATTAAATAAAACATGATTCTCTCTGTCTCTCTCTCTCTCACTGTTCCTTTCTCTTAAAAAAAAAAAAAGAACTACTGTTACCTTTGACTCAGTGGCTGTTAGATAGTAGATAACACTCATGTATCATTTCATCCCACATGATCTTACTCATGTGAAATCTAAAAGGCCTGATCTTATAGAAGAAGAGAATAGAATGGTGATTCAGGGCCTGAGATACTTAGGAAAGTTTGTGGGGATGGGGAATGTTGGTCTTACCACAAGTAAAAGGAATAAGTTCAAGAGATCAAATGAACTGTATGTTAAATATACTTAATAATGTTATATCATATTTTTGAAAATTGTAGAGTGACTAATTGTTCTCACCAGAAAATGAGAACTATGTAGATGATTCATTTGCTAATTAACTAGAGCTAATCATTCTGCAATGTGTGAATATAGTCTTCAAAACATCATATTGTACATGAATAATGGATATGATTTTATGGCAATGAAACATTTTCATTTTTGATGGGCTAATTTAAAATCTAACACTATTATGTTAGGTCATTTAATTCCAGCAACTGTATTGTGTACACAGAATTTCTATTCCATTTTGCAGCCAAGAAGACTGAGACAGAAAAACTGTCTTGTCCAAAGTTATATAGCTAAATGAATTTTGAAGCTGGAAGTAAATCACAGAACTCTCTATCATTTGCCTCTCTCCTATATTGCCTCAATGAGTGAGTGATGTATGCAAGAAAAAAGAGGTAATATCCTTTCATACTTCTATTAATTTCATAGTTGAACTCTTCTTGACTATATAAGGGTTTGGGAAAAATAATTAACTCATTGCAATTATTAATGAAAATGAAGTAACAGCTAAAACCTAAGACTTAGTGCTCTGTTAGTACTTTAGTAAGATTTCAGTAGTTGCTGTTTCTTCAAGTGTTGGTGACTCAGTTCCAGCGACTCCAGGTCAATATGATTTTCCATGAAGTTAAATTCCTTTAGGAGTAGTAGATCAGGTTTGTTTGTGTCATGCAAGTGTCTATGAATACTACGGAGGTAATATGGTATGTCATGACTGTATCTGAATCATCTGGGCATTTTTTAAGAAGCAGGAATAAGGATGAATCAGGAATCCACCTTTGTTGCTTTGTATTTTCCCAACATATAATGCACCTCCTAGGTCTTCTATAATGTGTTAGATTCCTAACTGAAATAAAATAGTTTAGCTAATCTGCATATAAATTAAGACAAATCATCACTCCATTTTCTAACCTCTTCTTAATTTTACATGCTTATGTTTTAAAATCCACTTCTAGTTATATATTGATGATAAATGAGATCCATGTAATGTAGACAAAAATAATTAATTTTGATGGTTAGCAATCAGATGAACTAAACTCTTTTCCATATAGGACATACACTATGTGACTTTTTATTTCAAATTATGAAGTGAATTAATTTAGGAAAACAAGTTAATTCCATTTGCTTCTGTTTTTCACAGTAGTCTTAACTATCACCAAAATTGGAACGTATACTCACTAGATATTAAGTAAAGGAAAATATTACCATTTGTAAAAGGAAGTTTAAAGGTAAGCATATTCTACTTATATTAAAGCACTCAGAAATTTTACACGTTTGCTAATGATTATAAGAAGATGAACAATGGCTCATCTCCAGGTTGAAGGTTTGCCCTGTTACACTGAAGAAAAGTTATAGAGGCATCATACTAATGTCACAAGTAATGGAAATCATTTCTAATCTTGGGGGAGGTCAAATGTGGTTTCTAGAAAGGAAACCACATTTGCTGAATCAAGCTTTTTAATCTAATTAGTTTAAAGGCTCAGGGTTTACCTTATGACCTTTGGAACAGATATTCATTTAAAAATTTTTTTTGCCCTGTATACATCTGTGAACTCTAAGCATCTGACAAATTCAATATATAAATTCATTTAAGATTTGATTTTTTTAAAAAGTTCTGGCCAATGCACTTAGGTTGGGAAGACTAGAGTTAAATCTGAGAAAGCAGCCTGAATTTCAAGGATATCAATGTAGATTAGAATTTATTATCTAATGAGGGAGGGCAAAGAGATAACATCATGGATCAGAAAATAGTAAAGAAGCTAAAAAAATCTTTGTTTTCAGACTGTATGAGCTTTGGAATTTCTGCCCTTCCATGTTAATTTTACCAAAGTTAAATGACTTCCTTGATGGCCAGGAGCAAATAAAACAAGTAAGACATTAAAGATGCCATTTAAATTTTCTTTCAGAGTCTAACATGTTCCAATACTCTCAACCAATGCACATTCAAGTTCATCCTAGGAGAAATGTAGAGTTACAGTTTTAGTCTGGGCAGAATTATGTGAAACTGGTGTGTTTCTGGGTTTGTTCAAATAGAATATTTCAAGGCAACCATTTAGAACTCTTGATGCATTGTCTTGATACAATTTAAAATAAGTGACTTGTGATTTAAAATAAAACACGCTAGGGTTATAATAGCATCAATGGAAGTGTTAACATAAAGTATATTGTTATGTTTGCTTCAAATTATGTGTGTGTGTGTGTGTATGTGCCACAGATGTGACTTACCTTGCTACCAGAGACATAAACAACAACAACCAAAAAAAAAAAAAAACACTGTGTGGAAATGGCATGTTTTTATATAATCAAGTAACTCAGTTGAATATATCCAATAATAAGTTTAGCATACCTGAAATTTATTAAACTTTAGACACATCACCCATCTTTCTTGTGTTAAGATGTACTTAGTACTTACCACCCCCTCAATGCTACCCTTTCAAACTTTTTCCTCCTAAGTCTACTGTCTAGGTGAATGACTCTATCATCCACCATATAACCCAATTAAAAAGTTTGACTTATTAACTTTATTTCAAAGTTGTCTTGAAACCTTACTACTAGAGGGTCTTCACCATTTGCCCACAGTCGAGTACTTTCTAGAAGACAGATCTCCTAACATAACATCTTTGAGATGCAGACAAAATGTAATATCAAAATAGCAGAAAATAGCCAAGGTATCCAGAACTGAAATGTGACAATCTCGGAATAAAGGGCACAACTTTAAGGTTAGTCTTGCATACTACTTTTCTCCTATGATACTTGCTGATTTATTTATTTATTTATGAGTGTGGAAAATGAGGCTGAAAGAAATAGCCTGAACCTTAACAGCAGTTTAATTTGGCAACTGTGGTTCAAAGTACCAATATGCCAGAGAAGAGTAAAGTGAGCAACACATATCTCTAGCGTACTCCCTTCAAGGTCAACTTCTTAAAATACCAAACAAACAATGTTGAAAGTTATAAGAAGCTAAAAAATAATTAAGCAAAGATTTCAGTAGTCGTGAGATTTTTAAGGTGATAGATTTCCTATTTCCAAGAAAAGTAATTGCTCCAGAGTTTCAACTGCGACATCTACAGGTGTCTGAAGACATGAAGACAAGAGCAGAATTCCCTGTTGGTTAATATGAAGATAGCTTAGTTCCTGCTCATTCTCAAGTATGTCAATCTCTGTTAAGTCTGTGAGCCTCGAGTAATCATCCAGTGACCTTCTTCAGCTTTGTAGAAGCCAGTTCTAATATTGTTTTTGTTTAATAGAGTAAAAAAAAAACCCTCAGAAAAATAAATTGAAAACAGAACATAGATATTGGGCCAGACTATAAGGCAAATTTGGGTGATTTAAATTCCTTATTTACAAAAATGAAATATAAAGTGGTGAAAGTACCTTTTTCATTTTGAGATAAGAATATGGCAACTTTGTTTTCTATGGTGTAAACAAAACAACACAAAAATAAATGAGACTATAGCAAATGAAAAAGTTTCTGTAGAGCAAAGGAAACAGTTTTGAAAAATGAAATGATAACCTACAGATTGGGAAAAGGTATTTACAAATCACTTATTTTGTAAGGGGCTGATTTCCAATATTTATGAAGAACTTTTACAACTCCATAGTAGAAATTTGCGAAGGAATTTGAATATACATCTCTCCATAGAAGATATTAAAAAGGACATTTGGTGTCCTACTAAATATGTAGATTTTAACTGTTCTTGCTGTAAAAAAACACACACAAAATGTGTAACATTGAGAGATAATGATGGATCTATTTTTTTACTTCATTAGGACAAATTTATTATCAATATGTAAGTCATAATATGTTATATATCTTACACATAAATTATGATATTTATTATAAACATGTACGATCATACACATTTATTGTTTTATTTTTAAATGTACATAAAAGTATATATACTTACTATATACAGCACGGTGTTTTGAAGTACATCACAAATAGACTACATTTATCCAGTTAACATATGCATTATCTGATGTAGTTATCACTTCTGACCATTTTTCAAGAACACCACATATTGTGAAGCATAGTCACCATGTTGTATGATAGATCTCTTGAGCTTAAGTCACCATGTGGATACAATAGATCTCTGGAGTTTAATCTTTCTGTCTAACTGAAATTATTATTCTCTGACCAACCTCTCCCCCATCGCTCTTTCCCCAATCACCAAGCCCCTGGTAAACTACCACTCCACTCTACTTTCTGCTTCTATGAGATCAACCTTTTTGGGTTCCATGGGTGAGTGAGATCATACTGTACTTGTCTTTTTGTATCTGGCTTATTTAACTTAACATTAACTGGTGGTTATTAGATGAAACTTGGGCTTCTCCATATTCCAAGAATTTTTAATTTTCCAATGAACAACTGAATACCCAGTATTTCTCAAGCATAACTATTTTTCCATGTTTCTATTAAAGGAGAGGAATTAGACTACTTTAGAATAGAATTTAAGCAGAGAAAAAAATGTGGGCTTAATAAATAAATCATAATCTCTGTCTGAATCATTTGTATATTTGGCATTGATGTCCATCAACCAATCCTTATAAGTAATAAGGACATAATATAGTTACTATCAACTGTTATCAAGAACAAAGGAGAAAATAATTGGTTCTTCTTGACAGGGAGTTAAAATGAAAAGCTTTTCTAGAAAGCGGATTTCTCTACTGGCTCTTGAAAATCAGCAAGTGATTACTTAGACAAAGACATTTCTAAACATTAAAACGGTATATGTCATGAAAGTGAACAGATTATTTGGAAATGAAACTAGTCAAGGTGTTCAGTATTGGGTCAGTGTGTGATGTGGAATAAAGGTGGTGGAATAAATTAAGAGGACTCTAAACTGATGGTAGAGAATTTAGGTGGGACTTGCAGGTAGAATTATATATGGAAAGCAGTGCCCTTTTAGTTGTATTTTGTGTGTGCCACAAGGAAACTCTGCTTCAAGATATTAAGAACCCATGAGAGGATACAGGAATGATACAATTGAAATTTTATCATATAAAGATGACTTTGGCAAGAAAATAGAGAAATAGGTTAGACAGCTATCTAATAGAAATAGGATGCAGGCCACATACATTCTTTCAAAACTTCTGAAAAGGAAGAGGGGAAAATTAATTTTACTATTGTTTTATTTAAGTCAATATGTTCAAATGATATAATTTTAGTATGTAATTGATATAACAATTAATTAGTGATATTTTATATTCTTTCAACTTTTTACATTATAAAATTTGATGTGTGTATTTTACCCTTACAACATATTTGAATTTGGACTAGGCATGAAATTTCAAGTGGTCCATAACCACATAAGTTTAGTAGTTTCATTACTGGATGAGGGGAAAGAGAGAACAGCTTGGAGATGAATAAAGATACTATATTTAGTAGATGATTGATGGAGGTTAAAAATAAAGTAGTAGCAGCGAGAATGGCAAAAGTTAAATTAACTCAAGAGATACTTAGAAGATAGATTCAACAGCATGTGGTAATGGATTGAATATTATGATGAGAAGTGGAAAATGTATCTGAGATTTTATTTTTGTAGATTGCATCAGAAGATTGTTTGGCAGGAGAGACAGATGGATTTGGTTTGGTATCCTAACAATTCACATATTTGCAAACAAGATACATGAATCACAAGGGCTAAGATTTTGGAGCTACTGACTTCCAAGTGAATGTTAATATACATGGATACATGAAGTCATTCAACTGATAGAGTAAGAGAACCAAGGATGAGACACTAATGAATACCAACATATTGACTATTTAATGATATTCCATAAGAAAAAATGTGCAAACATCTTTCTGTTATTTAGAAATAATTCTCTGATATGTAGAATGTCATGCAGAAAATAAATACATAAAAGATTACATGAAAAGATATATTACGTCAAGAAGGTTCAGTGAAATAGGATGGGTTGTAGAATAAGAATGTAAAATTTAGATCATTGGTTGGATTTTAAAATATTTCCATAGTTATGATTTCCTTATCTATATTTCCATGGACAATGCAAGAACCTGTGTCACAGGGTCTGTAGGATATGTGAAGTGGGAAGCCAGGCACTCCAAATATCTCATCACATTTAACCTTCCCTATAATCCAGGAAGGGCCATACCAGCCACTTCAATGGTGATGCTTAGCAAGGGCAGGTGATGTGCAAAGCTCTGGTACATCTGGGATGGCATCTGGTTCTAAGTATCCTGTGCTTTTCTTATTGTATCCTGCTGTATTCAGTTTCAATTATCTTTCTGTTGTTACAATCTTTTATATCATTAATCTGAAAAAATTCTAAACAAGAGAAATTGGAAGAAATAAAATAGGTACAGAAAAGAATCCTTAATATTGAGAAGAGCAACAAAGATTAGGAAAATACACATCTCTAGAACTGAGCTTCAGTATTACTTATTCACAGCCTCTGTGTTTGGAATGCAGTGTGCAAGGCTGCACTTTCTGACTTCCCTGAGGTCACCACGGTCTGCTAGTGCTTCCCTCTTGAATAATGTATGTTTGGCTCAGAAAATGACCTTATCTACTGGTTAACATCTTTCTTATTGAAAAGTTTATAGCATTCAAGTCAAACTGAAAAAAGTTTTGGGAAGCACTTGTTTTTCATTTTTATTTACTAAATGACACTTTAAATTCATGCATAATGATGTACAATTTTAATAACAAGAATTGTGAAAGTTTTACCAGCACAAATCCATGTATCTGATGTATAATTTCAATTTCTTTTTGCATCATATCAAATAATTTTGCTTTGCTTTTTCAAAATATGTGAGTGAATATTTAATGAGATATTCAGCTTTGGTGTTCCTGGCTAAGAAAAATCAGTGCTCTCTGCCAAGTAAGACCTTATCTTGTATAAGTTTCTAATGTCAGAGAGTTATACAGTGTTTCAATCACATCACTGATTTAATTGCAAGATGCCCCTAAAGAGAATGTTGAGAGCTGGATCGGCGACTCGGTGGTTATGTCGTTTGCCGGGCGTGCATGAGTATGCGAGTTCAAACCCCTGCATCACGTACAGGACAAAGTGTCGGAGCAAAAAATGTCACATGAAAAACTAAAAAGAAAATTGATTCTCTCTCTCTCTCTCCCTCTCTCTTAAAAAAATGTTGAGCAGGACAATCTGAACTGCATTCATACAACCCTGATCATCCTGATCAGGCTTCTGTTGGGAGTTGGATGCTTACAGAGCACATAGCCTTACGTTGCTGAGGAAAAGAAAGGAATTGTGACATTCTGTTGAAAACATGGAAAGCTGCTGTAATATATGTTTCCTGATGCTGAAATCTAACAACTAACCCTTATCTTCTGCACATCCCTAAATGTTACTACCTCCTCAAAACTGCTCTTATCTTGCCAACTAGATGTGATCTTTTCTTATTCTCTGCATAGTAAGTTTTGAGAGCATTTCATAATTATCTTATGGCATTAATAATATTGAGTCTTTCGTTACACGTTTTGCTGTTCTATTACCTTTATATGTACTGACTAACAGACAGGGATATTGTCTGACAACTAGCTTCTGTATGACACGCAGTGGCTGCTTGATAACTTCGTTTGCTTATTTTTTTTTTGAAATAAAGATACAAATCCTTGTTGTCTTTTTTTGGAGGGAGGGAGATGAGATCAATATGTATTGAGAACTTTTTCTCTCCTCATAAAACATTACTTTATTCCAATTCCCTGAATTGCCTTAGCTTTCCTGTTGCACTGATTTTATCTTAGAACCAAAGTTATTGCTCTTGAAAACAATGCTAGTCTCTTTGTCTTTGCATGCATGGACTGCTCCTGCCTCCTGGAACAACTTGACAAGTATGTGTGTATCTATGTGCATCTATGTGGTGGTGTGAGAAATTAAAACTATAATATGAAGGAAAAAGCTATTTTTATAAAAAGTAATAGCTAATAATTATGTAATGCTGACTCTGTTTTTGACAGATTCCTAAGTGCTTTAACATATGGTATTTGATTCTCGTATCGACCTTGTAGCTTAGCTACTATTTTTATTTCCACTTGTTAGAGTAAAGACTGGTGAGGCCAAGCAGCTCAATTACTTTTCCTGAGATCATGTAATCTAAAGTGTCATTATGCAAATCTTGGCAGAAGACTTTGCCCCCTAGGCTAAGCCACCTCCCATGATAGGAAGAAGCATATTGGGTAGGATGGATGTTTTGGCCTCTTGTATACAAAACACCATTCTGTTCATATTCTTTCTTATTCAGACTTAATTGTTTTCAGAAACAAAGTCACCTAAGTCTTATAAACTTCTGACCAGACCTGACAAAATATCTTAGCTTCCATTTCTGATAGAACAATAAAATGAATAAATACTGCACACCAGTAAATGAACTTGCCAAAGTATTTTCAGATAATTTATTTATGAATACATTATTTGTTATAAAATCTTTCTAAAATAGCTGATAATGGGAATTTTTATCCATAGGTTTTGCTTCTGAAGAGATTTCCTTTCAATTGTTAGTATGTTTGCCATTTCACTAGTGTGAAACGAGTGTATAAAGAACTACGCATAATTAATATGTGTTTTGTTGGTGAGTCTGGACATATGCAAATACCCATGTCATTGTAAAATTTATTGACATTTTGATGTTTCAAAATAACTTATTTCAAAAATATTTATGATAAAGTATATGAAACTTTTTGAATTTATGTTGTGTATAAACTATTTGATTAATATTTCTATGTGGTAGTTCCATAAAGTATTGGGGAATTCTGGCAAGTCAGTCATTCATGACTGAAAGAATATGGAAAATTAGCAAATATTGAATTTAATACACTTTAGAAGAAATCAAGTTGTTTTAGCAGATTTATAATTTTTACTTAGCTGGTAGTTATAATCAGGTAAAATACTTCAAAAACATTTTATTCTATAAGTGATAATTTGAAAGATGTCAATAACAATACTTTTCTTACCTTTTCAACAAACTCTGAACTTTTCTCATTTAAAACTAATTTTCGCTTGAACTTTTCATTTTCTTTTATTTTCTCTTAGCAATGCACAAAATATCTTGCTGAAACTCAGTCTATATCTATTTTGGCAAACTTTTTAGAAGGTTGAATATATATTTTATATCTATGAGTTGTACCCTTCACATCCTGTCCTGCTTCATTTCTGTCTAATAATGATAATGACAATGTTACCACATAAATAGATTAATTCGTGTTTGGTGTTTGAGACATGTCTAAATCACTCCTCCACACCACCTGGTTTGCTAATTTAACTTGCTCGTTATGTTTAGATTTTGTTTTAATACTTTCCTAGAAGCCACAGTATGAAGAAAACTTTTGTCTGTTTTTAGTTGAGAATAAGACAGGGATGTGAAACTTCAGAAACATTAGTTCCAGATTAATTATTGTGATTATTTATTTTCATGGCCTAATTTTCTTAAGCTTCCCTATAATTAATTTTTCATTGATCCTCAAGGGATCATGTCTCTTCTTTATTAACAAAAAACATTTCAGAGACCAGTTTCCTCCAATTTTCTAATCTAAATATCCACACTCCTTAAGGTAGAAGGCATTACTTGGCTCTCATTTCCCATTTAGCACTGACTCTATCATTTGCCCTCTTACAATTGATTCTTGAGCAGAACCACACGTTTTCCATGAAAGTGCCCTAGCTCTTTGCCTTTGCACATGTTGTTCATGCTTCCTAATATATCTTTACTCATCTTGTTGTCTTATTAATTTCTGATTTGTTCTTTAAGGTTCAGATCAAATGAACTCTAAAAAACACAATTACATAAAATAGATGTAATTGGACAATATCTGCTATACCTCATGTAAACATCTGGAAAGCGGTGTGGAGATTCCTCAAAAAAAATTAGGAATGGAAGCACCATATGACACAACTATTCTACTCTTTATTATTTATCCAAAAGAACTAAAATCAGCATAATACAGTGATGCAAGCACACTGATGCTTTATGGCTTATCAGTATAAGCACACAGATGCTTATAGTCAATGTATGGAACCAGCCCAGATGTCCATCAATAGATGAATGAATAAAGAAAATGCTACATATATGGAGTTTTAGTCAACCATTATGAATAATGAACTTATGGCTTTTGCCTGTAAATGGATGAAAATGGAGCATATCATGCTAAGTGACTCAGAATGCTATACTAGAATGCTTTATGTCATACATGGAACCTAGACCAAACTAAGGGAGAAAAAGTGGGGTGGGGATCCCATGAAAATATATGAGAGATTTGTGTAGTATGGGGAAAGGAGGAGGGATGGGAAATGGGAGAATGGTGGAATAAAATTGATCAAACCATCCTATGTACATACATGAATATAACAACAGTGAATTTCTCCTTTATGTGTATGTATAAAATGCTAATTTAAAAAACTATAAATAGAGTTGGAACAGTGGCTCAGTGGTTATGGTGCTTTCCTGGCATGTGCAAAGACCAGGGTTCAAACCCCAGCACCACATACACCATGAAGTTTCTGAGGAATAAAAGCCACATGCAAAACTAAATAAAAATTTATTCTGTCTGTCTGTCTCTCTCTCTCTCACTGTCCCTCTCTCTTAAAAAAAAAAAAACAACTATGAATAAATGGAAGAAAGACCAGTAGAGTAGAGAAAGGGTAAAGGGACTGGGAGGAGGGAAGGGAAAGGAGAAGAACTAGGGACTGAGTTGGAGCAAATTATTTTCAATGCTTATTTATAAAAATAAACTCCAATAATATGTATTATTAT